>BGNK01004166.1:895-45959 GCA_003297005.1 Symbiodinium sp. clade A Y106
ATCGGCCTTGCTGATTTCAATTATTTCAATTATTTCAATTATTTAAATTATCTTTCCTTTAGAGTAGAAGAAATAGGGCGTCAAATAGACCCTAGAGGGATCTCTCTCATACATATATACATATATACATATATACATATATACATATATACATTTATACATTTATACATTTATACATTTATACATACATATATACACACATGCATGTACACATGTAAACATATACACATATATGCATATGTACATGTATACGTGTACACATATCTACATATACACATATATACACATATACATATATATGTATATACATATACATATATACATATATACATATATACATATATACATATATACATATATACATATATACATATATACATATATACAGATATACAGATACACAGATACACATATATACATATATACATATATACAGATATATACATATATACATATATACATGTATGCATACATACATACGTACATACATACATACATATATACATATACACATATACATATATAAATATATGCATATACATATATATATACATATATATATATATATAAACACCTATATATATATACTTATATACATATATACTTATATACATAAATACATACATACATAAACACATATGTACATATATACATATGTACAGATGTACATATATACATACACATATAGATATACATATAGATATACATATAGGTATACATAAAGATATACATATACACATATACATATTTACACATATACATATAAATATACACCTATACCTATACCTATACCAAAACCTATACATATATGTATGTGCACATGCAACAACGCCCTCGGCCTCACTGGCATCCTGGCAACGGCTGGCCTCGAAGAGCTGGAGAGACAACTTGAGGTTCAGGATATTTGCCGTTCGATTTAAGTGTCTTTAGGGCCTTTGAGGGCTAGGGATTTAGGGTTTCTACGGTTCGAGATCTTTCGGGTTTGTAATCAAGGATGTGAGGTTTGGCGTTCATGGTTTATCGTTTGGAGGTTGGCAGTTGTAGGGTACTGTGACCATTATGGTTTAAAGGTTTGGGGCTTGATTGTTGTTCGGTGTTTGCGATAATCGTTCTGTGGGTGGGTCAGGATTTCGGTGGTAAGGGTCTGGGGGTTGGGGAGTGGAGCAGAGTCAACGGTCCTTTACGGGGTTGCACCTGCCTCTGTATGTGTGCATGCACGTGTGTTGTAGAGCTTAGACAGCTTAGACTAACTCTTGACGGTACGCCTGCAATTCCACCGAGCTCCCAGCGGTCATTGTCGGAAACTTGCCCTAGCTGAATCTCAAAACCTGAGCCAGGTCCCATCGTCAAGCTGAGTGGTTCAGTTTCAGGGTCCGACTGTACATGCGAGTGGCGCTACGATCAGTGCTGGTGCGGTACTCCTGAAGCCTGTTTGTATGCCAGGGAAGGGATGACTGGACCATCTCTCGCCACACCTGAGCATTCGCCTCCACACCTTGCCCGACTTCTGAGCGTGGCACGTGTCGTCCGAGATGAACTAACCTTGCTCGGTTGAGGCTTAAGACTGTCTCTAATCTTTGAAGCCCTTTCCTGAAGACCTCCACCTTTCAGAGTCCGTGCAGCTGGGCGGCAAGGAAGGAAGGGGCGACCCCGCGAAGGATTGCAATCACGAGAGTTAGAAAACTCGGCAGTTCCCAACAGCTGCGGTGGCCGGGAAGCACAGATCAGAGCTCTGGTCTTGCCGGTGAAGCCATGCAGTCAGGGCTGCAAGGAAAAGAAAGCATCTGCCCTGGGAGACTTGAAACGAGTAGCTCTTCAACGATTGCGTGGACTTGCTCGTTGGACACTCCCAACAACGGCCAGTTAGAAAGTCCCAAGCCAGCTCCATGAGGATTTCCCAGGCTGAGCAGTTCCTAAAAGCCAGCTGAAAGGCTTCAACTCCAGAAAAACTGCAAAAAATCGGGGGGCACGCCCTCCTTTTCCGTGCTGCTACCCCTCGCGAAATGAAGGGAAAAGGCCCGGGTTGGCGCATCAGCGCTCCGCTGCTCCGCTGCAGCCTGCACAAGGGGCTCTGGGACCGCTCAGCATCTGTTGACAATTATATATAGAAGTATATTGTTATATACACATATAATAATAATAATAATAATAATAATAATAAGAGTAATAAGAGTAATAAGAGTAATAATAATAAAAATATATATATATATATATACATAAACTGTGGTTGTAAAGTAGAAACCCTCTGATCCGCTACTGCAAGTAGGATTTGACAGAAGCAGAGACTGCTGATGTCCTGCTGTGCTCGGCAAACTGAAAAAAAAAGGCCTCCCACGACAAAAGACTCGTAAGCCGGATGCTGCCAATTTCAGCAGGTATGTGCCGAAAGGAAAAACGAAGGCCTCTGAATTTCACTCCGGCAGCCTGCTAGAAAGTGTAAAAACCTGTGCACGAAGCAAGCAACTCAACGACTGGCTATCTGACCGCAAGAGGCCACTGCGCAAACCTTTTTGCTAAACCCCGAAAATGTAGGACATCTCGACCAGAAATCCAACCTCTCAGCGTCCTGGGGACGACTGCTTCCACCTCGACAGTGAATTACACAGGATTTCGGGTTTAGTCTGGAGTTACGGGCTTTGCTCGAGGTGAGTTCCATTTCAGATTCTGCGCCGTCGATGTGTCACGATGCCTCTAGCTGGCCTAGGGCACAGAGTGGCTGCAAGAAATCCTTGTTCACATCTGGCTAAGGTCAGGGCCCCTGGTACTTGTTCATCCGCTTCTTGAACGTTGTGATGCCGGGCTGCCGTTGCTGCGCAGGCGCGAGTCGTGTTGCAAGGTCGTGAGCACAAGCACTGCAGCGTTTGCTCGCTACAAAAGACTGCCACGCCACTGGGATGGAGAGTGCGATGCGCAATTTTCAGGGTTTATTACACTTTCCGGCCATGTCAAAGCCCGTACATCCTCATGTTGCAGCGTTCCTGTCTTCGGGTTTGACATGACATCCCCTGATTCCCTGGCACTGGCTCGTGGCCCGACAGCGATAATCCCTGAAGCCTCGGCCTAGGCCTATACTACTTCGGTAGCCCATCCTCCAGGCTTCGGTCACGGCCCGCCAATGTCCAGAGCTTGACGCGGACAGGGAACACAGAGACAGGGAAAGCCGGATGCACTGTCACGAGAATACTGCAAAAAAGGTGACACGAGTTCCTACACCCTGCTCCAAGATTCCACAATGGCAAAACGTGCAAGGGAAGGTCGTGCACATGCATGAGAAGCAGTCAACAAGCGGGAAAAACCGTGGGAGGCAGACCACACGTGTGCAGCGGCCGATCTGTCCGATGATGAGATTAAATTGAGCGAAGCACGCCTCACATGCCCTTGATTCAATAAGTCTGGCGGAGACCTTGGTACAACAACTGCTTCTTGCTTCGCCGATTCGCTTCAGGTAGATCATGAAGCTCTGACTCCGCTCCGAGGAGTCTGTGCACCCGGAACCCTAAAGTCTAATCTCGTTGCGCCTTGTGCCTGCGGATGCGGCAGGTTCGCCAAAGCTTTCCGAAGCGGACGATCTGGCAGACGATCGGAGCCAGGGCTCGCAAGATGCTGTTTTTCTGTTTTCGGGAACTTGGGGTCCATGCTTCGGAACATGAAGGTCTAGGGCTTTGCCCCTCGCATGCAACTGTCCCCTCACCGTCAGAAAAATCTAAAGAGAGAGCAAATGAATGGGTTCTTCTGCAAACGCTAAGTCCTAAGTTACCCAACATCCTGGGGACGCCACGATTTTGCACTCCTTGCAACGAGGATAGATGGCGGTCCTGGCGACCAAGGGGAGACACTCTCGCTCGAGCCGAGCTCTTCGAGGCTTTAGGAGTTACCGATAAAGGAGCCCTTAAAGGAACCCTTGCGGGTAATCCATCTATCCGTGTTCTGTGGTTCTTGGGTATCTTGTTCCAGGGATCGCGATGAAAGCTGCGTTGTTGAACGAACCTGGCAACTTTGAAACTGTCAAAGCATTTCGGGTAGGTGTGCGCCTGTAGCGCATGTAAAGCTTCGTCAGGGGCTCGATCACCTGCTGCAGGCCGTCCTGGAGGGTGCATACCAACTTGCACTCAGAGTGGACCTCTTCTTTCAATTTTTCAACCACCAAACTGATCCGACACCATCGGCACCTCTAAGGTAGGTTGAAGTCTGGGCCCAGTTTCAAGTTCGATTCAGCCGCCTTCTTTGGAGCGGGCGCACCAGCGGCCGGAAGGAGCTGTGGATTCCTGGCCCAAAGCCGACTCAGACACCCCCCCATCTCCGAGTGAGCGTGCTAGAAAGGCCGAGGAACAGAGAAGGGCCCACGAGCTCATCTGCTGAGCTGAAAAAGTCTTCCACAGCCTCTAGGTCGCTGCGTTCGCCATCCACAGGCTCCCTACTCAGACCCCGCATCAACTCAGCTCGAAGCTGTCAGGGCACCGTCCACCCCGTCCTGCAAACATCACTTTTTCAACTTTCACATTGCTGCGTCCTTTCGAAGCCGCGTCCTCCAGGCAGTCCTGAAGCCCATCCCATGGGGCCTCTGAGCAAGCGTGGGGCCGACTAAAAGGCTTCGCACTCTTTGATTTTTTCCCGTGCTTACCAGGAAAACCTCCTATGTTCAAAGCTTCTGTTGGCTTCTTAAACCTCATGAACCCTGGGAAGCCAAATATCCTTCAGCCCTATTCCAACAGACAATCCAGCGCTCGTCTGAGACATGCACCAGCTCTTCCTGGGGCGTGCATTCATGCTCATTGATAGTCGAAGTCTTCGGAAAAGAAGTCTCACGAATTGAACGCGGAGGTCCTTGGCCATCTTCGCATTGCGAGCTGCCGGGGGCCTCACAGCAGGCAGTCAAGAGCTTCTTGTCCAGGGTACCTGCTTAAGTTCTTGGCCGTGTAGGATGCAGGCGAAACGACTCTTGCCCGAGGAAGGAGGAGGAGAGGATGTTCTATAGCTTCGTTTACACGTTCCCTCTGCCTCCACAATGCTGCAGTGAAGAGGTCGAACAGAGAAGCTGGTGGACTCTGGGCTGCTGGCGGAACGAAGCTCGGCCGCACGTAGCTGAGCGAGAATGCTGCGATGGAGACAACCGCAGCGACCTGATTGCTTCTGTCCGGGCCAGGAAACTCCGAGGCCCACCCCTCCAAACTAGCGAATTCTGCCGGCGCAGAACACTACTCGCCTGGGCACTTCTGTTTCCCTTCTCCCATACAAGTACCTATGCATGGGCATGAGCGGCGCTCTTGGGCCAAGGCTAGGATGCCTCTCCCATTCCGCGCCCGAGTCTGCGCCTGGCACACCCCGCCCCCTTCCTAGAATTTTGGTAGAGATTACAGGACAGATGGCCCGTGTCCATGAATCAGCTCAAGCGCGCAGATACATTGCCCCACAAGAAGAGCGAGTCTCAGATGCAAAGATCTTTGCACTCGGCCTCTAAAACCTTGGCACTTTACAGGTCTCCTTTGGACCCTGAAAACACATTCATGTAGCATAATACAGAATATTGTATCTAATGGTTTAAGCTCAATATTCAACATACAAGAAACAATACACAATATCAATATATATATATATGCCATATGTATTATAGCAGAGAATATAACATATAAGAACCCTCGGCTCCTGCCTCCGGTACCAACATCCTCTCGGAGTGACGGGTCGCGGGCTTTCTTCTGGGATCTTTTGACTTCGAACCCGGGGGTTCCCAAGGCAAAACTCCTACTCCGACAGTGGGGACCTCGTATCGGAAGAGTTGCGAACTCAGGTTGCTAGAGTGCATCGAACTTTTCGAGCATCCCCGGAAAGCCCACCAGAGGGGTTCAGGGGACAGGAAGCCTCTGCACTTCTGCACAAAGCTTCAATGACCCGTTTAGGGTTTACAGTAGGCTCTTGATTGGCACCTGAGTATCTCCGGCATCCCTCTCTGAAAACCGTGCGGAAGGTCCTCGACAGGGATGCGGTGGGTTCCCGGTTTTGGGGTCGCGCTCTCCCCGATCTCTGGGGCTCTCTGCTTGAGCCACAGCTGGCAGGAAGAGGGGATCCCAAAACCCAGTTCACAGTGCTTGGGTTATGCTTTTAAGATCGCTCGCAACCACGCTGCCTCAGACGAAGTCTTATCAGAAATCTTCTGTGCTTTGAGGCCAGTGTTCTTCCAGGTCCAATCTTAGCTTGGGCAGAGCCCAGGTCCTAGCCTGCCACTTTGGCATCTGGATGAGTTCTTCGAAGAAACTACAAGGTGAACTACAAGTAGCTGTCCTCTCGTCAGCGATGGAACTGGCACAGAGAGAAAGCTGAGGCTGACTCCTGCTCCAGTTGGCTAGATCATTTCCCACGTTCCCATTTCAGAGTTTAGGCTTTGGGGTCTCAGTGGGTTTAGAGGCTGTTGAGTGTTACGGGTTCAGGAGCTCCAGACTGCGCTCTTTTTCGGTCACTCGGGCAGGCTCAAGCTTGGCTGAGTCTGCGGCGTGGAGGGACCTGTCTCGCAGTGGTCCAGTTTAGGGTTGGGGGTCTAGGATCTGGGACCAAATCCAACATTCGTCTTTGAGTCCTCCTGCCACCATGCTGTTTACAGGCCAAGGGCGCGTCTGTTCATTTGGTAGCTTGTCTGGCTTGCAACTTCGTACTGCAACAGTAAGGGGCGCTACGCAGCAAACTGACAGTGCAAGCAGAATGCAGGCAAGTTCGCAAGTTAGGGCATCCCTGAACCGTGTGAAAAGCCGTTCTGGAGCGTTCCAACAAATCCAATTTGATAGAATCCTGCAGCAGCCGATTCTTTGCTGTGCTGGTGTCAAGAGAGATATTGCTACCACCGCAGATCCACGAAGTCCAAACTCGGACGCAGAACGAATTTCATAGTCTGCCCTGGAAGATAAACAAGCTGCTTAGAACGAACGTCGTTGTAGGCGCAAAGGAATGTTGCAGCATTTGTGAAAGGCCCAGGTGTCTGTGAACCTGCTTCAAACATTTGCTGAAGACACCCCAGTTGATTACAGACGGCAAACGGTACGTAAAGATGGTCCACAAGACCTGACTAGAATAATCCACCCACGGAAGGATCACAACAAATAACGACCAGCCACCTTTCCGCTCTTAGTGTAGTGTCAAAGAACGGTTTCCACCCGAGGAACCCAAGAAGAGATAAGAAATGCACCTGATGGAGTGTTTGGGCCATGAGCTTCCACGGCCTTTCCAGGTCGTTTTCACGGCTCGAGGGTTTGGGAACCCTAAACCCTAAACCAGGTTCGGGTTCAGCTGTTGTGAGTTCAAGGTGTGGAGCTTTGCGACTTAGCGCCGCAGCAGGCGAAGCCCAAGCCCACAAAAAAGGCAGAGGTTTCCACGCTGTTGCTCCCTCTCTTAAAGGGGACCTCACAGCTTTTTAATTACGGCCCCTGGAGACAGAAACGCAGGAGATTCTTCATCAGTCTGTACTAAGAAGGCCCGAACTCCGCTGTGACAGCCTCGAGAAGCCGCAGCATGGCAGCTTCGGCCCTACCAAGCTCCTGGGGCATTTCAAGAGGCCCGAAGGGCGAGGGGAGGAGAGCAAGAAGACCAGCGCAAGGGAGGCGATCAAGCGCTCACGAATCCCTCCCAAGAAGATCCTGGCATCGACGCTGGCTTTGGACGCGGAGGCGCTCGCTCTGCAGGCCAGGCAAGAGATGTTCACAACACTTCAAGTCTCGAATCTCCTGGACTTCACTGAATGCTATGCTGTCACGCAAGGCACTGCAGCAAGCTATGCTGCTGAGTGGTAGTGCTGGTCAGCAGATGTCTCGCAACGAGCGATGACGATGACCATGACGAGGACGATGACGATGATGACGAAGAAGAAGGAGACGAAGACGAAGACGAAGACGCCGACGCTGGCACTGATGCTGACGCTGATGATGGTGATGATGATGCTGACGACGGTGATGGTCTGGCGGTGCTGATGCGGCTATGCTGCTTGTGCTGCTAGCGCTGCTGGTGTGCTGCTGGTACTGCTGGTTCTGTGGGGCTGTTGGCGGTCCTGATGATGATGATGATGACGACGATGCCGACGATGACGATGAGGACGACGATGACGATGAGGACGAGGTTGAGGAGGAGGAGGAGGAAGAGGAGGAGGAGGAGGAGACGACAGAAAGGAAGGAGGAGAAGGAGGAGGAGGAAAGTCATCCATGAACAGAATCATCATCAGGACCATGATCATGTTGACGATGATGGCGATGATACACCATGGAGACGATGATGCATTGTAATTGTGCGTGGACGCTGGCGTCTGCCACCTTCCATGACATGCAACAGGCGAATCAACCCACTTAGCACATGGAGCAGCCACTTGGAAGTTTTTCGACACAGGTCTTCAGCAGTTCGTGCTTCTCTTGCATTTCACGAAAGTGTGCCCTCTGAAACCCCCTCTCTTTGGTCCAGTGCTCGCAGCCTAAAGATGTGCGAGTTGAAGCAAATCGACTCTTCCTACGATGCTAAGCGATCCATGTGTTGAGGAAACGCCTCTTCACGGACTCTAGCACTGCAATGGCTCCGCCGATTCCTGCGCGCTCGACATAAACAAGCACTTTGCAGCTCGGCATGGACCTGCCGTGTGGACACTTTGGCCCATCGTGAGGACGACAGGATTTTAGGAGGCTCCTCATCATCGAGTGCCGGAACCTTTGCCAATTTCGCTCTCGTCCCTCTGCCGTGGCCGAAACTTTCTCGCCGCATCACGGAGCAGACCTGGCTCCACTGCAAACGAGATCCCACTCAAGGCGCCAAGCAAGAAATGGTTTGCGGCATGAGCCAAGCCGTGTTACTAATCGACCGGCTCTATCCTGGTAGTCGTAGCAGCAAAAGCCACGAGATCAACAGCAGTTTTAGGGCAAGGACAGTGACAATAGCCCAACAGACCAACAGAAACTCAACAGTCCCAGCAAGAGTCGGAGGAGAAGAGAAAGAGTGGCCACTGCAACGGCACCTGCATCTGCAGCGCAACTTGCAATCGCACTGCTACGGCCATTCTCGTCCTAGCTCCTCCAACTATGAAGCGACAGACAAGAAGCAGAGTACGGCTGCTTCGCAATAACCACGAGTATACTAATGACAGCCAGAACTATACATGAGAAGTCATAACCCAATAGCAGCAACGCGCAGGAGCACAGTAACAGCAACCACAAATACAGGAAGAACAGCCGCGTGAAACACCTGTTAGAACCATGCCACTTTGAGGCAATTGCCTCAACCCCGAATCCTATGTCTGCGGCCAAAATCTTTTCACTCAATCGAACGTAGATGTGGACCGCTTCCAACCAAGCACCAAAGCTCATGAAAACTTGACATCTTGACCCCAAGCTCTTTTCGGGGCTCCCCGGTGCTGAACTGCATGAAACCCAGACAGGCAACCGAAGAATGGATCTGCCGGCGCGGCCTCTGCTTCGCAGGGCCACTTGTTTGGAGACCCGTTCTCTGATCGTTGGGCTGGGAGGTGTGTAATCCACCCTGAAGGGATGTCATTGCAAAAGGAGCTGAAGTGACAGGAATGCCCACATTCGGCGCACCACATGCTCAGATGCAAGAGCAGCTCAAAACTCCTTGGAACAGAACTCCAGACTCAGTTCCAGCTGGGACACAGCTTTGGTCGGCTGCGGGATTGGCACCTGGACGAGCTCCGCGATCCCTGGACGAAAGGTGGTTCAATGCCGAGTGCAAACGCGCGACGACACACAGCAACCTGTTGCTATGATGGTACTCTTACGACAGCCATGGTACGGATGATGCTATTTGGTGATCAGGATAGTGCCATAGTGATGGTGATGTGACGAAGATGGCGATCATCATCGCCATCATCAGAACCGTCACCGCCATCTCTCTCATCATCACCATCATCATCATAATGATCGCTACAGCCTCGACAATCACTGCGATGGGCCTGAGAATGATGCTGCTGGTGGTGGTGGTGGCGGTGTGCCACAATTATGATTCTGCTGCCTGTTGCAATTTGCAGCAAATATAAAATAAAGGATGGAGATGCTGATGATGACGACGATGACGATGACGATGATGATGACGATGGAGATGGAGAAGATGATTATGAGGAGGAGGAGGATGATGATGATGAGGCTCATGATGATGATGATGAACATGATGATGGTGATGACGATGACGATGACGATGATGATGATGATGATGATGAAGATGATGATGATGAAGATGAAGATGAAGATGAAGATGAAGTTCATGAAGATGAAGATGAAGATGAAGATGGTGGTGATGATGATGATCATCTTCATCCATGATGATGATGATGATGATGCTGGTGATGATGATGATGATGACCAGGAGCAAAAAGCTGTCCGAAATGTCTTTCAGCGCCTTCTCCACGTATTCGCCCCCAGCGGCCGAGGAGGTTGGACAAGTCCGTGGCACGGAGACGAAACACCTGGCAGATGAAAAGCACAAAGGAACGCGAGGGCGAGCTTGGGGTCCGTGGGCAGACCAGATTTTCCTGTAAGGAAGACATACCTTTCCTGCCGCGAGCGCTTTCAACATCTTCCAGCCATGCCATGTATCATGATTTCATGATCGAAACGTTCTCACTGCTCGTGTGGCGTAACACCGGCATGTGATGCTCATCACACCTGCCGGTTCAGAGGCCCACCAATCTGTGTCCGCAACTCTGTTGACACCCGCTGCCAAGAACAGTGCCGGCCGCAAGTGTGGTTTCGGTGGCGTGTCACGCTGTCGAGCAAGAACAAACCACAGGCTTAATGAATGCGCAGCACACCTACCCACGAGGGACATGTGTGCAGCCCGAACGTGCCAGTTGAGAACCCCACTAGACCTTCCTTTGTCTCACTATATTGACAGCGACGTGCTTGGATTAGCAGCAGACAGACCAGGGCCGTCCGGATGGAGAGAAAGCTCGGGCTCCGTCTCTGTGTGTGCAGCTTAGCACCGGCAAGTGACGCTCATCACACCTGCCGGTTCAGAGGCCTACCTACCTTTGTGCGCAACTCTGTTGACACCCGCTGCCAAGAAAACTGTCGGCCGCAAGTGTGGTTTCGGTGGCGCGTCACGTGTTGAGCAAAAACAAGCCACAGTCCAATTCATGTCGACTGCCCGTGAAGGACATTCAAGAGACTGCCACACCATGTGCGCTGAGTTTAACACTAGGACTGCGCACAGCTTGCACATGCCAGTTCAGAGGCTCAGCAGCTGACTCTCATCTGCGTCGCAATAATGACACCGGCGACCCACGCTGGGATTGCAGGTGTGGTTTCAGCGACATACTCTGCTTAGCAGACAACCAATCGCCAATGGGCAGAAAGATTTCGCGGTGATAAAACGATTTCGGGCTCCTGCTCTTCTGCGTGAGTCTAGCACCGGCATGTGACCTTTATTACGCTTGCCGGTTCCAGAGGCCAACCTATATCTGTGCAAGCCGAATCGTGACACAACGGGAACGAGAAAGGGTTTGGATCGCTTCCACTTCTGGAGCAAGTGGAGATTGTTTTGACTCTCAGCTAGCCTCGACAACCCGCCCCGAAAAAATCTTAGTCTTAATCAGAGTCTTAATCCCTGAAGAGGTCAGGCCAGCTGCTTTTCAGCCAAGGTCCCGGCTAGCCACCCCGCATCTGCCAGAAGCGGCGCGCGCCTGAGCAATCTGTTCAACGTTCCAAGCTGCGAGGGCTCTATGCCCGAGAACCTCTGGTCTTCGGAGCTCTTGCGAATCATTGCATTTTGTACCTTTGGGGTTTAGGGAACGGTAGTACCGCGCAGTGGTGGTTCGGGGAAACGGTGGCACTCTGGGTCGATTTGCTCTCTGGGCGAGCTTGGAGTTTTAACGGACGGATGCCAAAGGTCAAAGGGACGTTCGAACTGACAACGAAGTTACAACTTTTCATGTCACTGCGCTGGTTGCCTGATAGGGTTCTGAAAAAACCCATAAAGTCCTCATTGAAACCCTGATCAAACCTTTATGAAACCCAACGAAACCCTGAACTGCATGTGCCAAGCATATGAGGCCTGGTGAACCTGGCGACTCAGCTCGGCGCAAGACGGCATCTGGCTGCAGCTCCTCCGAACCACCTCCGGTCTAGGGTTTCGGGCTTTGGGATTAAGGATTAGGCATCATTAGGGATTAGGGTTTAGGGTATATACAGGGTTTACAGTTTAGGGTTTAGGGACTAGGACGACCGAAAGCAGAAAAACTAATCGCTCACGAAATCTGGAAGACTTGCAAACCGACGCGAACAAGGCAGAGCTGCAAACTCGAGCCATATAGAAATATTTCATCCATCCATCCATCCATCCATCCATGGTACTGAGAATCATTCCTGAGGCACACCTCATGAGCCCAAACTGCGCACCATACCGTGGCAGTAGGACCATTGGCACCCCAGAACATCTACTCGACTTCTTTGGGCTTTGGGGCAGCCTTCGGCTCCGTCCGCAGGGTACATGAAGCTGCGGGCATCGTCCAAGACGAAGGCCATCGGGACCTCTGAAGGAAGCGTTACTTTCAGGATTCAGGGTTTAAGATGCAGGATCGAGTTCAGGGAAAGAGATGCCGTTGGCTTACTGCTTGGGCATCACACCCTCGAGATGGCAACCCCCTCTTAACAACTCTGCAAAGACCTCTGACCCTCTGGTGGTCCCTCGGGCGCCCTGAAATGCCGGCCTGCACATCATCAAGGTCGAACATGGCAGCCTGTCAAGGGTTCTGCGGTTCTGCACACATTTTTGATTACCTTACGAACAGAATATCCAGACTTGCAACGCTCGAAGCCTCGAAGCTGCAGTTTGGGGGGCTTCGGGTTGCCGATTGCTCCAGCCACGGAAACGGACAACTGCACAGTCAGCACTACCTGGATTTGCTGAACCTCCCAAGTCCAAAAAAACATCCCAGGAAATCCAAGCTGGACTGGGCTCCACGCTGCATCGGCGAGGGGGCAAGCTGCTGGCACCAACCCGGACCTGTGCGGAGAATACTGGTCAACATGGCTTGTAGAGCACTGTGATTTTGCGAGGAGCCTGGAGATTAAGAATACCAAATGCCTGCCGGGCATTGTCGGAGGATGAATGTGGAAAGGGCAAGCAATGAGCCTGCGCAGAGCTCGGTCCAGGCGCTGAGCCGCGACCGCAGCCGTATCTTCTTGTTCCTGGCGGCAATGCGGTCTTCAAGCTTCGACAAGAAACGAACGTAGACAATCTATCTGAATCCATCTTGCTGGGGAGAGACGATGGTGGAAAATCTGACTCTGTTGGCACCAATCTTGGAATACACACGCAAGACAAAAAAAACAACTCCACAACTTCGAGACCAGACTGCAGACAGGGTGTTCCTCATTCGGCTCGGGTAGCCGTGCGCCCACGCTGCGCAGCAATAATGAGGACAGGCCAGCACGCCTGCAAGACGATCGTTTTCGCGGGGTAAACCTAATGCATAACTTCTTTGGACGGCGGAGCGCAGCCGGCAAATTAAAAGGATCTAGGGTGGAACAAGGACTTAAGGATCACATCTGGATCGGTAAAGCCCTCCAAAACAGGGGAGTCCAGAAAGGCTATCTGTGAGCTCCTGATGTCGCTGAAGTGTGCTCTCGGATTTGGAAAAACCAGAGGCCTTGGTGGCTGATGCAGGCTCTCACGTGGTGCAGCTGCCGATGGAGGCGGTGCTGCCTCATCTGGCGCGCTGGCAAGGAAGCGAGGTAGGTCAAGCCCTCAAGGCAACAGTCGTCTGTAGGATGCAGCAAGGCCTCCACCAGCTGTGTCAGAATGCCTCCGCTTTCGCACTTCCCCGCATGTTGAATATGAGCTTTGGCATCATCCACTCCGCAACCGCACCAGCTCCGGAAGAGAACAGCACACCAGGAAAATAACTCAACACCCAAACCTGGAACCCGTTTCTGGCCCGGGCACGACTAAGACTCGGTCTCTTCCTCCCGAGACGGGATGCCAGGCGACGCACGGCCTGTGCAAGGGCCTCCAGTTGGGAAAAGTGCAAGCAAGCGAAACTTTGGTCTGAGCGCACTTTCTGACACTTCGCGGGTCAGGGGCCTGATGCTTCCGCGACAACAGAAAACTTCCGAAACTGCTCGTGACCTCATCATGGCGGTTATGCAGGTGCACCACCAGGCTGTGCTCCAGCTGCCGCGAAACCTGAATGCAGCTATTGATGCAGTGGACAGTTTGCTAACTTTGCCAAACGCAGGGCACCATGAGAGCTTCAAAAGTGTCCTTTCAAGCCACACAGAACTATAGTAAGGCCTTCGATTGCAGCGGGCCTCCACCCATGACCTGCCATGGATTTCTTCCACATCTGCAAAGCCTCAGCACGAGCGCAGGCTTAGCTTACCGATGGCTCGTCGAAGAATGTGATCGACATACAGCAGGTGCAGGGGTGCAAGGACTGCGGCATATGGCCATGGCCATGTACTGTGTGGGACATCTCGGGGATGCAAGAGATTGTTAGGGCTTCGATGTGTGCCGCTGTGGAGCCTACCAGAAACATACTCCGAGAACGAAGCAAATCGGAATCTGAGCAACTGAAATTCCGGTGCACTTGGATCTGAATTAAGAGGCCATGAGAGTTCTCTCGCTCATGCTCCGTGCCCACATCTAGGACCTCATTTTGCGTAACACCTCATGCATCTGCTAGACTATGAACATCAGTGCCAAAATTACACATAAAGCCCTTCCCTGCGTTGCGCAGCCACTCAAACCCGAAACCTTTCAACTCTTAAACGTTTAAGCCCGCTAACACATAAACCCCTTACACCCCTTAAACGCTCAACCCTTTAAACCCCTTAAACCCCTCAAACCCTGAAACAACTTCAGCTGTGGGGCTCAAGGACTCTGCTCGGCGAAGGTCCGGAGCAGCGATGGCCGCAGCACCCTGACCTTCTGGGCTCAGGGGGTTGGGGAGGCTTTAGGGTTTCGGGCATGGGATTTAAGTTCTAGGGGGCGGAAAGGGGTGCAGTTGGAAACTTGTGGCTTGGGTGTCTGCTTGCAGAGGCGTAGGCTCCCAGAAGCCTGTTCAATTGCTTAGATGACTACATGATGTCAGGCCTGGAGTATCAAGAGATGGGCTGCTCTCAGATTGGCACATCACCTACGTTCTCCGAACAGTAAGAGGCTTGAGCTACACGAACCCGCAATCCTGAGTTAGCTGGACGTGGACGATTTACCTACAACCCCAACGAACTGTTGATACTATCGCTGCGAATGATCGATTTCAAGTTCTCTGTCGAACGAATGACGGATGGGAATAGCAGAAGCCCGCGTCTCTTCAAAAGCTTCAAGGAACTGGGCTGCTACGATCAATGCTTCGCATCACAAGAACCCAACGCCCGACAGTTTGAACTTCCGGGCGATTTCTGAGCACCCCACAGGTTGCAAGCAACATCAAGTCCTCCTCTGCGTCTTCCTGGCTGGGCGCACACTGATGGATGCGCAAGCGAGAGGTTGCGGGTAGCTTCCAACATATGCACCAACCCCTTCGCAGCCTCTCTCTGGCGCGAAGTTCGCAGAACATGGCCAGCCACCGCCTTTCGCAACGACCTGCATCAACGGCTTACAACCAGAACATCAGGACTGTGGCCTAGCTTCAAGTCGCAGGAACCTTGCTAATGCCGTCTGTCAACATGTTCAGAGGATGCAGTTAAAAAGCTGGGAATACATATAGGGCAACAGCCCTTGCTTACAAGCACAGCTGTGTGAGCCATTCTGTTGCGATTGCGGTGTTTAGTACCTTGCTTGGTAGTTTGGCGAGAGAACACCCCCCATGCAGGCGATGCTTTCTGCTGTGAAGTGCGTCAAGTTATTGCATCCCAGAACATTGCAGACGCAAACACCTGGGCAGACTTCGATACTCGTTGGGAACCAATCGGCTTCGAACCCTCAGAGAAACTGCCCTCGCCAGGCTACCGGTCGACTCGGCCGCCGCAGAGCCAGGAAGCAAGTGCGAGCCGACATGCCAGACCTTTGAGGGTGTTGGATTTAGGTTTAGGGTTGTGGGATTTAGGGTTTGGGAATGTTACGAGTCAATCACTGTGGTAGTTGTTTTGCGGAGGCGGGGCAATCTTGCTCCCTAGGCACGCACACTCTGGACAAAGACGATACACTACGATGCGCAACAAAAACTGCGGAGTGCTCTTGTTAGCCAGCTCCCCCGAACTCAAAGCCAGACTTAGAGATTGCCGGACTGAGTCTGCAGAAGCCAGCCAATGAGAGATAGGCGCATTCGAGCCAAGGAAAATCACTTCATGCGTTCGTGTATGTGCGTGTACATACATACATACATGCATACATACATACATACATACACAATATATATATATATACATGCATAAAATATACATTTATGTGTGTGTGTATATATACATATATATTTATATATGTGTGTGTGTATACATAAGCTTCACACATCAATGCATGCTTGTATATATATATAGTACATATATATATATATATATATATATATATATATGTAGACATATATGTGTGTATATATATATGTATACACATGTGTATGTGTATATATATAATATACATATATGCACATGCAATACTTCTGGATCTTGCAGGTAGTGTTCTTCCCCTTCCGTCGTGTACCCAAGCACGTGGAGCAGCTGCGGTCGGGTTGCTGTCAGTAGCTTGCCAAAGCAACTCGTCAAAGCGCGCTTCGATCGCCTTCGTTACCATCACTGCAGATCAGAGGAATTTCAGACGTGACATCTGGGAATGTATGAGGGACAGATGTGTGTCCCACTCATGTGCCCACAGTTCCCTGTTCTTATTCTTGAGCGAGCACCACACCAGAGTCGTGCTTCACCTTCACACGCATGAACTATGGGGGGGGGGACTTTCGCTAGCTTAAAGCCCCCCGGCTGAGTCATCTCAGGACTTGCCGGATGTCCACGTTGCGTACCGAGCTTCGTAGCTCTTATGCAAATACTGCAGCATTTTGCTCCTGTGTTCTCCTCTTGAAATAGAAGGCACTTCTCTCTTTATAAAAGATGTCCTTGTTAAGCAGATAAACGAGCCTTTCTGCTTAGTATTGCTGCTTCCAAAACCTGCTCATGCATTTGCCGTCAAAGCATAAATGAGTCGAAGATGAAGCAAGTCGGTTTCTCCTACAGAGGAAGAAACAATGGGCCTTTCTTTCACTAGCAAGTAGAGGAGCTCGCTTTTTCGTACTTACGAGTTGTGCAAGCCTCTTACGGTCGAATACATGTGCCCCAGTTTCGAAGATATGGTACAAGTCGATTGTTAGGTGACCTTTCGGAGCATGGCTTGTATGTAGTATGGACGAACAGTTCTGGACGAACAGTGAATACAGATTTCATTTGTCTACATGGAGCATTCATGTCGGCTTTTCTGAGTACTCGTGCTGCGCGAGGTACTTTACTAGGTTTGACACGGGATTGCTAGATTTCAGCCTAAAGCTGCAGCCACCACTAGCTACAGGTTGGCACACCGCATGCATAGTAAGTGTACCTAGTTCCCATGGCTTCGCCCGGTCTTAGGGCTTAGAGTTGTGGGGTTTAAGGCTCAGGGTTTAGAGTTTAAGCCTTGTTTAGGCTTTAAGGTTTAGGGTTTAAGGACCCGGGATGACCACAGGAATCGTTAAAACACGTTGCATCAAAGGAGTCGAGATGAAACCGCGTCTCCGTAGTGTTTTGTTTATGTATACCGTGACTTGTCTATGTAAGCTATTTGCCTAAATTTAATGTTGTATGCATGTGTGTGTGTTCATGGTTGTATCATGCATTCTTGCGTACTACAGCCATATATACATGTACAGTACACATAAAACAAGACATGCACGTCTATGTTGCATTTGACACACATGTAGTAGTGGCATACGACAACCAGTATGTGTGTACCAAACATAAACATATGCATACCTATACAGTCTTGCGGGTCCGAAGAACAAGGGGCCCTGGGTGCTAGGGCTACGGCTAGGGCTGAAGGCTTCACTTTCGAGGGAGTTGGGAAACAGGTTCAATACCGGAAGGACCCCTACTCCTTCAATTGCCACGGTTCTTGCGCCCGGTGGAGGACGTAAAGATGACGACTCCCAGGTCCGGTTTCTTGCACCCAAACCCTTTCCCCCCGAGACACGAACTCAAGTTCAAAACTCCTGGTTGCGAGTGGCTCGTAGAAGAGACCTGGCACTGACCCCTGCTACGGCGTGTGCCACCAACAGGGCCGACGCCACTGCAGGAGAAAGCTCTCCCTGGAGAGAGGGGGGTTTGGGTTTTTTAGCACCTGTCTCTGTTTGCGCAGCTGGGTGAATCGGAACCCACGAGGTGTGGGGTGGCGGGTTTAGTGGTTTAGGGTTGAGGTCTAATTTTAAGCAGAAATTTTAGATGTAGTATTCCCGTGGTCATGCCTGACTAGACCCTTTGATACTTGGAATGCCGTCTCTTCCTCGGGCTGCTTGCGCTTGCCATGGCCAGGCCGTCAACACAAAGGAGCCACTGGGAAACCCTGACTTCTCTTCACAACCTACCGTAAACGTATGGGGGATACTTTCCCAAATCATAGTAGTAATAGTAAAGTCAGTATAGTAATTCCTACTATAGACTGTACAAAGCCTCCGGCCTCGCAGTGCTGTGCCAGCCGCATTGCTGAAATGGATGCTGGCGGCAACGCTGCAGCAGCAAAGGCCACGGCGCAGTTTGCCTCTGCGGCACTGAGTACTGAGGATCACAGACAACATCTGCGGAGGCTACAGGTGATGCTTGTGATTTGTCGGTATAGACACATCGTGCCTGCGCAGGGTTTTGCAGAACCTTCAATACGATGGCCTGAAACCAAGGGCGCTGACGCCACAAACACTTGTGCGAAACAACCTGCACCTGAGCTTGAGAAGCCACCAGAAGGCCCGGACCTACCCTGAAACGAAACGCGGCTGCACTCTAGGCACTGCATCACCGGGCGTCAGCTGTGCCGTTCGACCCGCTGCTGCACCCGACAAAGCAGACCAGAAAGCCGCCTGCGTCGCTGCTTTGAGGATTGTTCCAAGGCTTAACTGCCTTAAACTCGAGGACTACGCGCCCAGAATGACCTACGAGGATTGGAGTCTGGCGAAGTTTGGTCCAGCTTTCGACAAGCAGTCAGGCAGACAAACAGACGCAACACTGCATCATGATGCCAGCTACAGCAGCGGTAAATGGAACTTGAGGCAAAGGAGCAGCAGCTACAGAGCTGACCATGTCGCCATTGGTTTGGCCACATCCACAACATTCCACAACCACTAGCAATCACAAGCATCACCCACAATCAAGAGAACGCGCCACACCGTTGCACTGCCATCGATCAACCTGATCTGCTGCCGACTCCCAAGCCGACCTGCCTGGCCCTCCGTCTCGCTGCCAGCAGTCTTGGGCCAGAGCTCTGCAAATGCCACGGCCAACATCCCAAGCCTCAGATGTCGTTTCCGCATCGAGAGCTGCAGGCTCCGCCCCTCTGATTCGAGTAGTAGCCTCCTGCACACACCTTTAGCTTTCCAGCGTCTGCAACTTTCAACCGAACTGCAAAACTGTTGCTGCTGCTTTGTCTGTATCGGGCTTCAAAGGCCGCCTGTCCTTGCTCTGACTGTCTTCGGCTTTGTTTGCTCCTGCTCTTTCGTCTTCTGCCGTATGACGACAGAAGTCTGATCCCCTCGTCACTGCCTTGACGACTGCGGCTCTCGTCTCCAAGCATTGCGTTGCAACGTGACACCTGTCTGAACATTCCGCTCAAACTGAAGCTTTTGCTGCGCATCTGCGGTGGTTCCAGCATCCTGGCTCGAGGGCCTCGAGCCCTGAGCTTCCCTTCAACAGTGAAGCCTCAAAGAGACTTCTGAAGCCGTCAGAAAGCAACCCCCTCGGCTTCTAGGGTGGAGCGGCTGCAGCTCCTCTGCGGGTAGCTCGGCCACAGCGGCTGCAAGCGCTGCAGGCAGTGCCGGGCGCCGCCGGTGCTGGCCTCAACAGTTGCCCCGACAACGCATCTGCATTGAAATCCGGAGTCATCTTATTATCTTAAGAACACACCTGACTTAACATAATGCAATGCTGTGAGGACGGCGATGATGCTCCCACTAAACCTGACAGCACATCGCCTGCCCGGGCCACGGCGTGGCATAGCAGCACCGTGCTGTGCGCGCTGGGCGTGTCGGCCAGGAGCCTTCACAGTCCCACAGATGCAAAAAGCCACCACTCCCAGCCCCACTTCATGTCGAAGAGCCCACTCGGTGCTTTTGCATCCCCCTGCCACCCAGCGAGAGCAACCTCGGCAGCTCCTCGGCGACGGCGTCAAAGACGACGTCTGTCGCGGGCACGGATCCTCGGGTCGTCTCCGCCTGCAGGGCATTGCAAAACCTTGGAGACCTCGAAGCTACAGAGCTCGCCCAACGCTACAAATGCTCTAAGTCTGAGCACTCAGGGACTTGTGCGTGTGTCGGCTCAGAGGCTCACGAACTCAAAGCTGACAAGCATCGAAGTGACGTGTGGTGCCGTTTGATGCTTGCTTTTGTCATCTGCTGGCTGCAACACTCTGGAAACTGTCACAGAAGCACCTTCCCAAAACCAATCTGACACATTTCAGCTCCAAGCAACAGACACCCAAGCCCCGCTTGCACCTGGTTCGGGGCATCCTGTGGCATTGCAGGGCTCGTGAAGCCGAACTTGGCGAAGGCGTGGGCTAGATTTGCCGCCGCCTGCGAGATGAAACTCTTGGACTGAACTGGTTGCTCAAGTGCAGCTTATCTCGCAAAACGATGCTGATCAAATGCTGATTCGAGAGGGAATGGCTTCGCATGGTTCCAGACACCCCACCAAGCATCCTCTTTTCTGAGATGCTTCCGCCATTCCCGCTGCTCCCCAAAGCCTGAAAATTACAGGTCCGCGCGCAGCTGCGCAAGCGCCAGGCCAGGGTCTGGATCCGAGAAGCAGAGTGGCGGGGGGCAAGAGACACTGTTCAATGGCCCCTATGCTTGTATGATACAACGGTTATAGCGTCAGATGTTATCGTGGGTTGCTACATCTTGCTTGTTACACAGTTGCCTCACTAGTCTCAAACGCATGTCCGCTTCATTGCTGCCGCCTATACAAACATCAGGCTGCAGTTGCTTCAGTATTCACGATTACTCACAAGCTGCATGAATCGTCGTCTGTTCAAACAAGTCTGTACTTTGTTCCTTTCAACTTGTGCTGTCATGTACTGCCCTGCGTAGATCCCCATGACTTTTCCAACAACCGATGAAAAAACACAAAGCCCAGCTTGAAGATGCTTGCAATACCCATGCTATCGAATGCAACTGTCCAGCATCCAGCTGGATGAAGCTTCAAAATCTCAAAGAGACCGGGGCCTGGAAGAGAGGCTCGTCAACAATCAACAGCTTTGCATGTGCTGCTGCGACGACGCTCATCGCCTTCGATGTAGACAGTAACGACAGCAACGAGAGTCGTTCGACAAGAAGTGTAGGGGAATACTGGCACAACAAGCAAACAAGCAATGCCAGCGAAGATCAGATGTGATCACTGTCACGTCCACGAACATGGAGAAAGCAGGAATAAGAGCAGAAAAACTACAGTGAACTCGAACATGATTAAGCAATGACAATTGCAGAAGTACTTGTACCAGCAATAGTGGTAGAGGTGGTCGCAGTGGTAGTTGTGGTGGCACTGCTCGTCGTCGTCATTCATTCCCCACGCAGCGAGTTGTCCGAGTCGCCTAGCGAGCTGACAGCGATTCACATTTTGTGAACGCCGGATCCTCAAGGGGATCTGGGGGGCCATTGGCCAGCCCCATCCTAAAAAATTCTACTCCATACTATTGCTGCATCATCCAGCGTCAGAAGCTCATATCTCCGGAGCCTGGCACAGCCAGATCAGATATGCGGTGGTGCTGAGCGCACCCGATTCCAACTGCGTGGACTGCGCTGGCTTGCCATCATCAGTCAACCAGCATTGCCCTTCGGCAAAGAATTTTCGTCCGCACAACAACGATCTGTAGTGCCCCGTCACTGGTGTTTCCCCATAATGATGTTGTACTGCTGCGACCTGATAGGGCTGTAGAGCAGTGCTCAGTGTATGAGCTCCCTGATATATTGGAAGTTGCAGCACGCCTGAAAGGCCCTCCAGAGGTCGGGCATCTTTCCGCACAGACTCACCTTGTTGGCAAAATCGCATGAGCTGAAGGCAGAGGATTCGGGGCGCGTGGCACAAGGCATACCTGGCTCTTGCTTGAGAACTCCACCCCTCGAGAGACTGCTGCAGGTGTATGGTGGCACCTGCATTGGGATGCAGAGGGATAGGCGCTTCCAAGGAACCAGAATCGAGAGTGACAACGCCAGCATCTGTGTAGTTACGAGCCTCCCAGCAGCCACTCATTCCCACTGGTGAAATCCTGGGCAGCAGATACATGGCAAACTCAGCAACATCATGCTGCCTATGGGCATTTCTCCAAGCTCGGAGCACAATGCTCCAGGGGAGCAGTCGGAGAACCTGGACNCCCACTGGTGAAATCCTGGGCAGCAGATACATGGCAAACTCAGCAACATCATGCTGCCTATGGGCATTTCTCCAAGCTCGGAGCACAATGCTCCAGGGGAGCAGTCGGAGAACCTGGACGCGGTCAGTGCTAGAGCGGGAGGAACTCAGATCCTTGGGGCACAGCTTGGTGAAAACCTGCGGCAGCGAAGGCATCCCGGCATGGTGGAGCCGAGCCTGTAGCATGGTCCAGTAGACAGCATATATGGTAGAGTGCAGGTAGCAGAGGTTGGTAGGATTATGCAAGACAAGGCGAAGTAGAGCTTTCAGTCTGGGCACCTCATCTACATCTGGTTCCACACTTGCTGCGTGAGGTTGTCGTAGTTCGGACGTTCGCGTCTCATCCGACAGCCCAGCGTGTGCCAGGATGCTTGACCGATCCATTGATTGAGAGTGCTCCAAATGGCGCCGCCCTCCGGTCTCAATGACACGCAAATCTGAAACTGAATCCAATCCGCCGTGACCTCCTTTGACAACTTCCTCACAGACTTGAAGCGAAGCAGTGTTTCCTCTGTCACCGCCTTGCGAACCTGAACCAGTTGCGTCAATAGATCCTCGGTAGGGATCGGACGAAGACTCTGATCGACCTCCAAACGCTGCTGAGCTGGGCTCCAGTGTAGATGTCGCCAGTGTTGTCTCTCGTCGACCCAGTTGAGAGACGCCGCCCGGTCCATGGCTGCCTTGTCCTTGATCGTCTCGCTCAGTCGTTGGTGCAGTGAGATCAGCAGTTGCTTGAACATGGCAAGTTTCAAGGAGTAGGTCAATTTGTCCGGCTCCGCCTCCTTCATTGCTCGCCATTTGTCCGCAGCCTCGCAGAGCACCGGCACCATCCCCTCCTTTCCGGAGCGCACAAAGAGGTAAATCACCAGGTCCTGGCGAAGGGAGGCAAGAGTCTGCTCTTGCCTCAGAACCAACTGCGCCAAGGTGTTCACGCGATGAGTCATCCATTCTGAATCGTACTCCGTTGCCGGGTGGCTGGCCGGAGTGGGATGCCAAGGACCGTTCATCTGCTCGCCGAAACCACCGGTGTAGTCCCCTCTCCATGCACCGTTCGATGCTGCCGCTGTCAGGCTTGGTGGGCCCGTCTTTGGGAAGCCTTTGCTCTTGCCCTTGCTGCTTTTGCCCTTTCCTTTGCCCTTGTTTNGCCTCGCAGAGCACCGGCACCATTCCCTCCTTTCCGGAGCGCACAAAGAGGTAAATCACCAGGTCCTGGCGAAGGGAGGCAAGAGTCTGCTCTTGCCTCAGAACCAACTGCGCCAAGGTGTTCACACGATGAGTCATCCATTCTGAATCGTACTCCGTTGCCGGATGGCTGGCCGGAGTGGGATGCCAAGGACCGTTCATCTGCTCGCCGAAACCACCGGTGTAGTCCCCTCTCCACGCACCGTTCGGTGCTGCCGCTGTCAGGCTTGGTGGGCCCGTCTTTGGGAAGCCTTTGCTCTTGCCCTTGCTGCTTTTGCCCTTTCCTTTGCCCTTGTTTTGCGTGTCCAGCCTCTGCCTTTTGGTCATCTCTCTCTCGTTCGGCGCTGAGGACCTGCCTTCCTCGGGTTCCCGCTTCAGTGGCCCCGCCTGCATCCAAAACAGGCGCTCCTGAGCATCTAGGTCCATAGGATCGCTCACCGTCCCTGCCATGTTGGACTGCTAGGAAGGCACAGATATGCAGTACATGACATTGTTTCCAATGCCTATCCTTATTGATGTTTCTCTGAAGGCAATACCTACAGGGGACCACCATATGCCTACGGAAACCCTGCAGAAGTTTGAGTGCTGCCGGCTGAGCAGTAGACCATTCAGGATGCTGCACGGTCAAGTGATACTTGATACTAGTCGTGGTAGCTAACCACTGATAGCAGACAGGGCAGCGGTGCTGCAGATATTCGCGTACATGTGCATCATGTAGTAGCTGTGTCCACCTGCCATGGTGGAGATGTTCCTGAACGCTGGGCCATTGCATGAGGGGAAGATCAGCTGACATCTCCGCAGTATGCCTGGATAAGGGCTCAACCTGTGTGGAGGTGGAGCAGGGGGCCTCTGGGACCAGGTTTGTGACGGAGTCGTCCGCCATCGAGGCATTATTACAGGGAGCGACCGAGGATGGAGGCCCCGCACGCTGAGGGGTCGCAGCATCATCTGTGGGCCTTGTATCTAGCGAAGGCACCGGATCTACTCGCACGCAAGCAGTCGAGTCAGAGACCTGGGAGGCTCGATCTCGCAGGACCTGGCAGCGGTTGCGTTGGATGTGCTTGATTAGGCCATCCCATTGTCTAAAGGGGTGTCTACAGTGCCTGCAAGTGGGTAGCCCATTGAGACCGTGCGTATTCCTGTCAAAGGCTGATGGTGAGAGCTTAGTCGTCTTCTTACCATGCCATTTGGCCTCGTGCGCTCGAAGCAGACGAAAGGAGGTGAAGGTCCTGTTGCAGTCCTCGCATTGGTAGGCAGTTGCATCAGCTAGGTCTCCATCCACAGGCTTTCGCCATTGTTGCTGCACCTTCAGGTGTAATTGAGCCGCCAATATTCGAGAGTCCTCTACCTGAGCAGCCGTCGTGAAACTAGCATGTGGTCGAAGGGAAAGGAGGCTTGAATGCAAGGCCAGAGCCTCGCGGGACAACGCCTCCACAATAGTAGGCATACAGCAGCGCCGCAGCAGTTTCTGCGCGGATTCATGCTGCATGTGCGCAAAGGACTTAGTGATGGCACGAAGCTGCCTCGTGGCCATGTTTTGTAGTCTTTTGATGTCCTTGTCAGTAGGGTTGGAGGCTGCTATGCCATACAAAAGGGTTGGCAGGATAATGGTCTGCCAGAGTTGGAGACGGTGCCACTGCGCAAGGTGCCTAGTCGAGCAGAGGATTCCCTTCAGTCGTTGCCACGCATGTTGTGCCGCCTGTAATCGGTGTGCTACTGCATGTTTGGACTGAGAATGATATGAAATGCGTACGCCAAGATAGGTATGCTGGTCCTTGAGCGGGATCTCATACACCGTGCCACCAGGACTTCGAATACGGAGGCTGTCTCCGTGGTCCTTGTGTACAAGGTGTCTGCGTAGCCATGCCTTGATAAAGGAGCCACGGTAGCGCAACAGGAACGCAGATTTGCCTGAGTTAATGACCATCCCATGAGCCTGCAGTGCATCTAGGACCTTACAGAACCGGTACACCATGTTGTCAAGATCTTGCACCGTCCGCATGACTTCCCGCAGATGAATGTCATCTGCATAGGTAGTCGAGCTATGCTGCAGCCATGTCGCGGTGATGAGTGGATCTTCTTCTGCCAGAAGCTCACGATGTATCTGTTCAAGAGCCATTGTCCATAACAAGGGCGCCAGCTTACACCCCTGCCTCAGTCCTTTCTGGGCACGTATCCTGGCAGTGTGACCCATGTGGCTGACAACATAGTGGATCTCAAAATGCCACGACATGATCTGATTCCGAAGCTCCGGCGGTGTGTGCGCAGATTGCAATGCTTTGTCCAAGAGCCTCCAGTCTAGCAGGTCGAAGGCACTGGACAAATCTAAAGAAAGCTGGATGCCGGCAAAATGAGGGTTGCGTCTGGGAAGCTGAGCGTGCCTGTCAACCACTGTAGGCGTGGCATAGGAGCACTGTTGTTGGACAAAGTGACAATGCCCAGCCACTCGGTGAATGGCTTGCGCGGCATTGCGCCCGGGCAAGTAGGCAAACTGCGCCCCTCCACATAGGAAGGCTTCAGCAATAGGGCGGAGTTGAGCCTGTAAGAGGGAGGCATAGGCACGGCCGCTGGATTCGGTGAGTCCAATTGGACGCAGATTTTTCGGAGAAATCGGCCTCGGGATTTTGGGTATGAGTGCCAGCCATGCATTCTTCCACAGAGCTGGAATACGAGTCCACTTCCGAGTCCATTGGCACAGGGTGGGTGCCACGATATCTGCGGTGACCTTCCAGAGGGAATTCGTCGCAAGCTCAGGAGGTGTAGCCTTATGTGGTGAGAGCCCCGCTAACGCCTGCGTCATGGCGTCGACCGGGATATCGAGACATATNACGATATCTGCGGTGACCTTCCAGAGGGAATTCGTCGCAAGCTCAGGAGGTGTAGCCTTATGTGGTGAGAGCCCCGCTAACGCCTGCGTCATGGCGTCGACCGGGATATCGAGACATATAGGATGCCTGTCAGGACCCACTATCTCAGGATCTGCGTCCGCAGCGTAAAGCTTTTTATAATGCCGCGCAAGTTGCTGAAGTTGGACTTCCGGGTCTTGGATCTGTCCATCCCCATCCCGCAGTTGTACCTTGTTCCGTTGACTTTTTGGAGCTAGCGATCGGACACCCGCATAGAGCGCACGTGAGTCACGAGATGCCGCAGAGCTTTGTAGATCCTGCAGGCGAGCTCGGAACCAGGACCGCTTAGCTGTCTTGCCNTGACTTTTTGGAGCTAGCGATCGGACACCCGCATAGAGCGCACGTGAGTCACGAGATGCCGCAGAGCTTTGTAGATCCTGCAGGCGAGCTCGGAACCAGGACCGCTTAGCTGTCTTGCCCGCCTGTCGAAAGGCCTTTTGGGCAGTTTTGAAGAGGTGAAAACACCTGGAGGTGTGAAGCGGGTTGCCAGGGCACTGTTGTTTAGCCCTCTTCCACTCATGATAGGTCCGCCACATGGCCTTGATGCCGTCTCTCATGGGTGGCGTTTGCCACAGTGCAAGGCGATGTTGCCCAACTGGCGGCGGAAACGCCTGAGCAGCGTGTTGCATGAGGAGGCCATGCATCTGCTGCAGATCCTGGGCACTCCCGACTGAGCTCTGAACAAGGGCACGAAGATGCAAGACTCTGGGGTCCAGTGGGTTGGCACAGGCCTGAATTAGCCCCCAATGATCCCATTGTCGCCGTGGTGGAGGCACGCGATTAAGGGTATGGAAGCGAACAAGCGGTATGCATGCCTTGACGGGAAGGTGATAGTTACCCAAGCGCCAGGCAGCCAGTCCGAGCTTCACTGGTTTGGCCTGCTTAGNACGGGAAGGTGATAGTTACCCAAGCGCCAGGCAGCCAGTCCGAGCTTCACTGGTTTGGCCTGCTTAGCTCGATCATCAAGTTGCGTACCCCGCATCAGAATATGATCAATAAGACTGACCCCCTGTTGATGAAAGAAAGTCGCTCCGGCCCCCCGACACCACGAATTAAGGTGTACGAGTGAGAAGTCCTCCATCAGCTGCTGCAAACGGAATTGATCTGGTGGCGCGTTCCCCGAATATCGACTTGGGCTGATACGGACCCCCGTCGCCGCGCAGGATTTAATAGGGCAGTTGTAGTCACCTAGTAGTACAACCGTGTTCCGGGCAGGCAAGATATGCAGGAGTTTGCGTAGGGCCTCCCACACCTCCAGTCGAATCTCTTTGGCTTGCTTGGTGGCCTTGGGGCAGGAGTTATGTGGTTTCTGATAGACATTGAGCACGTCCGCAGTCCATCCTCCCTGAAGCAAGCGAATGTGCTGCAGCCGCCCCGGGATGGGATCTGCATACACTATGCGACATTGTGTAGTCAATCGCTTGTCAATCAGGGTAAGTAAGCCAGCCGACTTATTATCCGTGGTTGGCGAGGTGTAGATCTCCCAGTCACCAGTTTGGAACGTAGTGGCAACAGCTGTGGTCCAGTGAGTTTCCTGCACACATACGATCTGAGGGCGTTCATGCAGATTCATGTGCTCAAGAGTCAGCAGGAGTTCCTGCCACAACGCTTGCGTTAAGCCACCCGCATTCCAGGTTAACACAAGCAGTCGATTCTGAGCNCATACGATCTGAGGGCGTTCATGCAGATTCATGTGCTCAAGAGTCAGCAGGAGTTCCTGCCACAACGCTTGCGTTAAGCCACCCGCATTCCAGGTTAACACAAGCAGTCGATTCTGAGCGCGCTGCAGAAAGGGCTGGTGTGATCGTCGGGAGGGCCCCTGCTGTGGCTGGCGACCTCGATATCCACGACATAATTGCTGAAGGGTACAAACGCGTCCTCGATACTGCGTGTGCTGCCCCTCACTTTGTGCAGCACGTCTGACAGCACGTTTATAGGATCTTTTCCTTGCAAAGCTGTAGGTGGAGGCAAAGTGAGAGTCAGCATTCGCCGAGGGCAACGAGGCCATGACAGTATTCTCAGACGACCGCAAGCCAGTGTCGTCTGCAACGGCTTGTGTCAGGGTCCACAAGACAAGGAGGCGACGGAGTACGCCATACCTAGGTGTTAGCACAGGATGGCGATCAAGGACCGGGCCAATATCGGTACCACGCAGCGCGATGGAGGCGTCAGCCTGCATGGTACCACGAAAAGAGCGACGGCGAGGTGCGGAAGAGGAGTGAGCATCCTGCCTGAGCTGTCTGGCCAATGGTGGTAAGCATGCATATGGACGGGTAAGATGCTGCAGTGCTGGAGCCAGGAGAAGTATGAGTCTGAGCGGCACTCCATGCTTGGTAAGGAAAAGAAACCGCAGCTCAGTGGACAAAGTGGGCCGCAACACCCACCATTCGGTACGCAATGACAGCTTCCTCTTTCCCCTCGTAGAAGCATTGCTCTGTCGCGGTTTCGACGTACAGTCGGGCCGGATCCATACCCACCCATCTAGCATAGTCAGATTCGCTCTCGTAAGACAGGAACATGCTGGGAGGTCTGCTTGATGGTCTGCGATATTAGGGGATGATGCTGCTTCGCAAGGTGAGGAGTTCCCATGAACAGTCCCCACAGTAAGGAGTAGGTTTGGTAGCTCTTGCCATGGCTTCCCGTTCCCCACCGCATGGGTGGAGTTCGGTTCCGAGAGCAGATGGCTGCCGCTCTCAACCCTCACCCCAGTCGACTGTGTATAGCAAATGCCTGTAGCACACGGAGGGAACTTCAGGCTTGCTTGGGTTGGAAGGTGTCGACCTCCGGAATTGGGACCGGAGTGGCTCTGAGGCAGCTTCCAAAGCTGCATTTTGGATATTGAAACAAAAAGGCCATCGCGCCGCAGACAATGCGGTCCTGGCCAGAACAGAGTCGCAACAGCACCGTCAGTCCAGGGCCTCCAGATCCAAGTCATCCGACTGAGTCCAGCAGGGCGCAGAGGGTGGCTGCGAGAAAGATGTGGGAGGAATCTTGTTAACCCATGTTCGCGCCGCGTGTTTAGTCTTGGCCCGGACTGGCGTTCGGAGTTGAAAATCCTGCCGGCAGTCAGAACAGCGCGGGTCCGAGNATGTGGGAGGAATCTTGTTAACCCATGTTCGCGCCGCGTGTTTAGTCTTGGCCCGGACTGGCGTTCGGAGTTGAAAATCCTGCCGGCAGTCAGAACAGCGCGGGTCCGAGAGGCGGAAAGCCAACCGCGTCCCAGGGAGGTCCTGCATTGAGGGAGCATACAGAGCAGCGGGTGTACATAAGCGAGCCAATCAGTAAGGACCGTACCCGCATCCAGTGTTTCAGGCAGACCTGGGTCGGATCCGAATACTGTGGCAGGCGCAGGGCGTAACAAGAACCGAACCAGGTCCTGGACCGGTCGCCGTGCAGTAGATTCTGGTTCAGCGAAGGACGGGTCATCACAGTCAGGCAGAAAATCAGCCCCAGGTCTGGGCTGAAGAGTGCAGACGTGACATTGCTCGGCCGTATCCACCTGATAAGCATCTGGCCAGCCCTGCAACGCAGGGTGTACATTGACCATCCTATAGAAGATGCAGGCAGGGAGTGCTGTGAGACTCTTGCCTGTTGCCAGTGAAGAAGACAAACCTGAACGCCAGCCAGGATAGCAGGGCAGCATTTGACCGGGCTGTGTGTCCGTAGTCCATTTAGCCCAGGTAGGGGCGGGTATCGTGTGAGCCGTCCGCGGCGGCTTCTGGAGACCTGGGCCAGCACGCTGCGAGAGCGTAGGACAGAACAGATCGAATACATGGAAGGCCGCTACCTGCCAGCGTACGGGCGTGGTCCCTGGCTGAAATATCAGACCTTCAAGCTGAGTAAGGCATGTGTGTGCAGTGTTATGTGGACAGCAGGTCCGGACAGGATGAGCCTGGTGGTGGCTTCCGACGACCTGCTGGAGAGTCCTGAGGAGATGAAGGATGGAGGGACAAGCCCGATAAGCTGGTNTGTGTGCAGTGTTATGTGGACAGCAGGTCCGGACAGGATGAGCCTGGTGGTGGCTTCCGACGACCTGCTGGAGAGTCCTGAGGAGATGAAGGATGGAGGGACAAGCCCGATAAGCTGGTAGACACTGCGCTCCCGATTGAGCTCCCTCCTGGGTCACGGCGACCAACCTGAGCAAGCAGGAGTGTAGCCAAAGCGGCAGGGTGCATGGTTTCAGAGGCAGTGCAGTAGCTGGCGCAGGCATATATTTCGCAGCTGTCTCGGACTCCGCGGCCAGATCAGTGGTGGCACGCGTTGCCACGGAGGGCCCGGATTCTCCGTCCACATCGTCCACGTCAAACCAAATGGATCTATACGGCTTGACCAGGGCCTTACCTTTCTTCTTTGATCGCGGCTTGGCCTTTGGCCGAGTCTCCTTGGACCGCCGAGTAGAGGGCTCCGCAGTAGCTTCAGCGTCATTAGACCAGTCATCTCGCGACTCAGTCGAGGTCACTCTGCGCTTGCTCACTCGTCCATCTTTTTGGTCAGACCGGCTGCCGCTTGAAGCATGCGATAGAGAACCGCATGGTGTTGCCAGGGAGGTGGCCTGAACCGCCGTTGCCGACTTGAGAAGGAGGTCTCCGGCTTGTATTTCAAGCCTGGCAGCATAGGGGATGTCAGGGTCAGGATCCGCCTCCATAGTGCCAGCCGGCTCAGTGTCAGCACGTCGCGGCATCTTCTTGGGCTTGGGCCGCAGGCGCCCCCTGGCATCCAGCTGTGGACTTGAGGTCCGACCCATCTCCAGATCTTGATGTTGCTGCACNCCAGCCGGCTCAGTGTCAGCACGTCGCGGCATCTTCTTGGGCTTGGGCCGCAGGCGCCCCCTGGCATCCAGCTGTGGACTTGAGGTCCGACCCATCTCCAGATCTTGATGTTGCTGCACATTGGCCTCAGCGCCAACGGACGGTGTAGTGTCCGGACCGTCATCAACCAGGTTCGAATCCTCAGGGTAGGAGGAGTCCACAGCCGGCGTTAGTTCTCTCAGCTCCTGGGATGCGAGGGTTGTCTGTGGATGCTGCCACGTGGATTCCCCGGTGATCTTGTTGTAGTAGAAGGTCCAGTCAGTACCCTGAGCTCTGTGCGCCTCCCACGGTGCAGGCAGATCCACAGCAAGCGGAAGACGTTGTGGTTCGCTTGGACGACGCCAGGTGGCGTCCTTGGTCACCCTGTTGTAGTAGAAGGTGCGGCCAGTGTCTGGATCTTGATGGCCAGTCCAGGGCTCGGGTAGGTCCATCTCAAGGGTCGGCGCTAGAAGGTGGCCCCGACTGTCACGTTTGGGTGCAGCAGGTGGCACGAGCGTGTCATACGACGCCCATCCAAGCAGCCACCTGGCACTGAGAAGTGTCAAGGGTGGCGGATGCAGGCGCCAGCGGAGGCTTGGATGTAGCCCGTCGTCTTGGTCCGCCACTAAGCCAGCACAAGCNCCAGCACAAGCTTGCAAATGTCGGATGTCCACAGTGTATGTGCGCAGCTTCTGTTCTCGAGACCCTTGAAGGGGGCGAACGTTCCTCGAACTTTGGTCAGTGGAGGGCAATATTAGCACTCGAACCCCCACCAGCTCCGGTCGATGGCCCGCGACCACTTTCGCCTCAGTGCCTGCAGCCAGCAGGCCGAGGTTCAGCCGATCGGATTTACGCTCATCATCCGACTCGGGTTCTACAGCGACCTCCACCATTTCATCATCATCGGTGTCCTGTCTGCGCATGTCAAGACCACGCGCCAGGCGATCCGAGCCAGGCTGGGTAGAGCCAGGGGTATAGATGTCCGTCTTCAGAGGTAGGGGCTGGCCATGCTCCAAAAGAGAAACGGGATGCACAGGCAGCCAGGGGAGCCCTAAGGCATGTGAGCTGAGAGACCCGGCAGGACTGTCGTATGCAGGCTCTGTAGTGAAGAAGTCAGCACAGGTGGGGCATGACGTTGGCAAACAGGCGTGAGTGAACTGGCTCAGTCGATCAAGCAGAAGATGTTCAACTGAGAACCGAACTGTCGTGGACTCGAGCTCCCACCGTGGTCCGGCGCTGTCAGTACACCTGCGGGTCAGGCACCTAGGAAAAGACCAGAGCAGGAAAAGCCGAGTGAACAACCGGGAGCCTGCCCCTAGCTGCGCAAGTGGAAGAACCATGGGGACAGCCTCAGCACAGGGAGAGGTAGACAGGCAATGCTGACTATTAACGAGAGCACCAGTGTCCAGCAGATCACCCTCGCCCTCCTGTTTAGGTTTTTCCCAGCTTCGGAAGAAGGACTTCGCGCAGGTGGCCGTGCGGTTCCGTACCGCGTTGTTGCAGCAGGAACAAAAGAGGCTACTGATGAGGCTGGAAAGTGATGGTGATCGTCCAGCTCGGCATCGCAGTAGAGGCCATAGTCGCGGTCGTGGTCGCAGCAGGAGGTCGGGCTTTTGGTGGAGCCGGCTTGGCTGGTGTTCCGGCCTGGACAAGCTGTTGATAGTGCTGCATCGGAGTAGGAGCAGCCGGAGTTGCCATTGGCTTGGAAGGCACAGAGGGCGCAGTCCAGGGCATAGTCGAGACCACTGGTGTAGTTGTGCCTGGCAGGGCAGCCATCCCAGAGGAAGCGTCGCCAGGCACAGTCGGCAGGGAGGGACCAAGCGCCACTGGTGTTGTGGTCGGCATGGCATGCAGGCTGCTTGCCGGGTCCGGTGGAGGCGGACCGCTCTTGCTTTGGCAGAGTGCACCTCCACCTCATTCTGGTCCTCACGATCAGCGTCACCACCTCGTGCCCTGAAAGAAGCCGCAGGTGCCTTGAAGTTGACAGGAACCGGCGGTGGTGGTCCTGCCGGCGGCATACCTCCCGGGGCGTCTTCACCTGTGCTTTCAGGGCTAGGCACACTGTCCGGAGACGTGGTTGTCGAGGGAGCGGTCGCAGTCGGTGCCGACTTGGCCTTTGCGCTGGCACTAGCCCGTCCCCCTCCCCTGTTGCTCCTAGAGCGGGCTTGTCCCTTCGGCGGCATGTGGCTGAGAAGCGCAAGGCACCACCAGGGAAATGGGGCTCAGCACACCCTTCGACCTCCAGAACTTGAGCCACAAAGTTGGTTTGAGAGAGAGCTGATGCAACTCGGGCAAACTGCACTGTACGCGGTGTGGTATTGGTAGCGGAGCCATTCTCAGATTGCTGAGGTTCGGACCAGTATGTTGTCCAGATCAGCGCCAAGGGAAGGAGCAAGGCTATGATCCCACACAGCTGTGGTGCGGGACAGGGTAGGCCCCGTGATACAGGCATGTGACCCATCCTGCAGCCTACTCTAACTGAATGTTTCATCCACAAGCTGGAGCCAAGGGGCTTAAAAATGGCAGTAGTAGTAGTAGTAGCAGTAGTGGTAGCAGTAGTAGTAGTAGTAGTAGTAGTAGTAGTAGTAGTAGTCGTGCTTGTGCTAGTGCCAGTGCTAGTGCTAGTGCTAGTGCTAGTGCTAGTGCTAGGGCTAGTATCAGTGCCAGTGCTAGTACTAGTACTAGTACTGGTACTACTTCTACTACTACTACTACCACTACTACTACCACTACCTACTACCTACTACCTGCTGCCAATTGCCTACTACCTACTACCTACTACCTGCTACCTACTACCTACTACCTACTACCTACTACCTACTACCTACTACATACTGCTACTGCTGCTACTGCTACCGCTACTACTGCGTACAACTACCACTACTGCCACTGCCACTAGCAGTGCTACTGCTACTGTTACACCTACTAAGGCTGCTGCTGCTGCTGCTGCTACTGCTACTGCTACTGCTACTGCTACTAAGCGCTACCAGCTCAAGTGGCCGCGAATTGTCGCCGTCGAATCACCACAGGACAGCCTGTGGAGGGCCCAACCATTTGATATCCAAACAGATCCCTGGTCCTCCAACCACGTCTTCATCATCTTAGATCAGGTTGCGCATGGGAGTGCTGTCAAACTTGCATTGAGGCTCATCGAGTCTCATTATTTCTTGCCCTCGGTGGTGGCACAGGCACGCAAATTTGCAGGCGTCAAACACGAGCTGGCCCGGTCCCAATTCCGGGGGGAGATATTCACTTGCTAAGCAACTTGCTCTGCTCCTAAGCGTGAGGCTTCCCGTCTTTCCGCACGGCAAGGGAGTTCGAACTGCTTGCAGTTTGGGCGAAAAAGCGCGGATGGCACAGGGCTTTTCATGTTTCACTCCATGTTCATGAATGGCACAGTTCACAGAGCAGATCTTTGGTTTCTTGAATATTCCGATTTTACAAGGACACGTTTTGAGCATGTCTACGGATGCTCACCGCCGGTGCAGCCCCACCATGCGAAGTGACTGGAAAAGGCTCATGAGTCCCTGTTGCGCAAGTGGCAGATCCCTGTAATGCCTCCAAGTCTTGCCTCTGGCCTTCGGAAGCTGAAATCGGATGGCACTGGCCAATGCTTGTATTTGGTTCGGTATTGCTCATAGACTCCACGGAAACTTGTTTGTTTCGTATTACCAGCTTGGGATGGTCGCAGATACTTGCCAAGGTCAACGAAGGGGATGTTTGTTTACTTCTACTTTCTATTTTCGTAGCCAGGGAAGCCAGTTAAGTCTCTGGGTCAAGCAGCGAACTTCGAAGTCCAACTAACAACAGCTTTCTACGTTGCAAGCACTTGTACGTGGGAGCTTTGTTCTGGGGGAGGCGATCTCCTTAAAGTGCAACCTGGTCATAGTATTGGTCCTCGGAAGCTGTGGAACGCTGGCGCTCTGACGTGCGTCATACACCCTTATTTGCTTGTCTCTTTTGCTTACAACGAGCTTTTATTCAACTTGCATCTCTTCCAAGACGATGGCGAGCAAGAAGCTGGGCAATCAGCGCAAGGGTCTTAGCCCCTTTATTGCCGGATTGCGACTGTACGGCATCCAGGTAGCCAAGCCGGACCTGTCAGATCTGTGACTGCACACTCAGGATTACATGGGCTTGCAATCGTAGTTACGAGTCTGGATTTGCCTGGCCTAGCAGTCCCGTTCGTCGGGTAAGGCTCTTTTTGGAAGGCCCAGCAGTCCTGTGACATGCTGTCTACTTGCCAAGCTGGTAAACTCTGCCTAGTAGTCCCGTTCGTCGGGTGAGGCAATTCTGAGGCCTAGTAGTCCCGTTCGTCGGGTAAGGCCATGCCATAGGCTGTTGTGTAAGTTCCTTTTTGAAGCAAAAGTTGGTCCTTGGGCAGTCCTAGACCCAGACTGGTGAGGTAGCCTCCTGGTCTAAGACGCCCACTGTCCACGCCAGAGTACTTTGTTGATGGAATGCTACTGCTGCTGCATGGAAAGAATGGCCCTCTGTGGCAGCGGTGGCGTCCCTTCGTAGACTAACTTCCTGACTGGAGATCTGCTGTGCTTTCATGGTTGCCTAGGGCCTAGGGTCGCAAGCTTTAATCTTATTTCTTGCTGTCTTCTCTGTTTGAAACAAGCACAGCAGCCGAGCAAAACCCGCAGGTTCTGTGAGGGATACCCCTCAAGTTCTGTTTTGCGAACAACTGCGCGTGCTGCGTCCTCGGACCGGCGCGCAGGTGCAGTTTTGCGCTCCACGGGCTGAGTCCACGGACCGCCGTGAAGCAAGTCTTGCTGAGCTTTTGTCAGATTGCTGCGAGGCACGACTGCCAGCTATGGAGCCGTTACTAGCTGCTGTGCTTGGCCTAGTTTGGCCCGTCAGGTTTCTTCCTTGCTGTTTTTTGGTCAGTTTGGGTGTTGCTCTGATAAAAAATTGCCCCATAGCTGACCATTCATGAGCATTAGCCGTCATGAGCCCGATGCCCGCCAAGGTGCGGGACTACCCGCACGAGCGTCTGAATGAATGAATGCTACTGCTACTGCTGCTGCTCCTGCTGCTGCTGCTGCTACTGCTACCTCTATTGCTACTGCTACTGCTACTGCTCCTGCTACTACTACCAACTATGCTATTGCTACTGCTACTGCTACTGCTACTGCTACTGCTACTGCTACTGCTGCGCTTTGTTCCCCTGCTTGGCGCTGATCCTGCTCATTGAGTGGCCAGGTCCCCAGCGTTTTGGGGCGGGGGCTCTGCTACCGGTGCGCAATGTCGCAACAGACAGTCTGAGCTTCTGGCGCCTGCATTTCTGATCTGTGTCCGGCATGTGGTTCAAGCTTCAGCAGTCGCAGATCCCATTTGGCCTTCTTGTCACGAAGGCTCCCCGGGACTTGGCCATACATGCCGCCGAAAGGACCGGCACGCTCCCGAAGCCACCGCGGCAGAGTCGGCTCGGGTGCCAAAGCTAAGGCTGCTCCGGCTGACGCTACCTCAACACCGACGTCACCGGATAGTGTGCCAAGTCCGGCGGCGAGCTCGGGCGAGGACGCCCCACCACCCAAAGCCGGGATGCTACCAGCAGGTCCTCCACCACCTGTGCCTGTCAATGCACTCAAGGCGTCTGCGGCTTCTCTTGCAGCACTCGGTGATGCCACGACTGCTCCAGCGCTGGTACCCTCAGGCCCTCCGGTACCGGATCCGGCCTCTTCTGCTGAGGTCAGCTCCGCCACAGCTGCACCGGTTGCGTCTGCTGCAGTGCCTGCGCCAGCTCTACCTGGATCCTCCATGTCACCTGGCTCTACCGCGGCCGGCACTACCATACCCAAGGCGGCCACGCCAGTGCAGCACTATCAGCAAATTATGGCAAAGACGAATCCTCCAATTCGCCCGACAGCTCCGAAAGCGAGACCTCCAGCGGCCAACACTGCCAACTATGTCATGCCGGGATGGACCATCACGATCACCTTCCAGCCTACTCCCTGAGTCCGTCTTCTCCGGCTACGCTGGGATGGCCTGCGGTTCGGATGTGTGCCTCTCTTCCGTTGCAGAGCGCATGCAGCACGACGGCACAAAAAGCGATCTGCTGACCGCTACTGATCGCGACGTGTTGTACTGTTGGTCAGAAATACATGCTGATTTTCTGTTAACTGCTCAGGGCCTACTCCAGCAACTTCAGCAGTCGGGTGCGCGGGCATGGAGAAGTAATGTACGTTACACATGCCCAACCTGTCTGTGTCTCAGGACAGCAGGCTGCAGCGACTCAGTCGTTGACTCTTCCGGCCGTGCACCTGCCGCCCACCACTGCGTCTCAGACTCAGACTGCCTGTACCAATGCATAGCTTGCTGCTTGCGCGCATTGTCTCGTTGGGCGCCACTACCTGTGCCTCTGTCGCAGCATTCCTGCTTGCAAGAGTCATCTACTCGTCATCCATGGAGTGACGAACGCTGGAGGACTGGCATCAGCTCCTACCAAGGGCTGTGGTCGTGGACGTTCTTTTGCTCTATGCCTCAGCGTCTACGGGATGCAGCCCAGGATGCTCCAGAGGAGGAAATGATTGAGGTGGCCGTGGAACCGGAGAAGCCGACGCTTCTTCTTGAACCTCTTTCTGCAGGCTCGGAAGCGATAATCACTGGCGGTCACCATGCTCATCTGCTCGGTGCCCACGTGTTGGTCCTTCCCTCCCCTGATGCTCACTCTCGGAACGTGAGATTGATTGTGGGTACGCGAGCCCAAAAGAGACGCACGTTTACCATAGACATCCGCAACTTGGAGGCGTGTCCAGGTAGTCGTGCTTCTGCAGACGACGGCCTCACNCTCGGAACGTGAGATTGATTGTGGGTACGCGAGCCCAAAAGAGACGCACGTTTACCATAGACATCCGCAACTTGGAGGCGTGTCCAGGTAGTCGTGCTTCTGCAGACGACGGCCTCACATCACGACTGCGATGGCAGTTATATCCCCCTCCCTTAACGATATTCTCAGCTAAGTTCTTGTTGGGCTGGATGTCGTTGGACCTTCTGGTCCCGCCCGCAGCGCCTAAGCGGGCACCAAGTGGGCAATGGCAGGAGCCTCCTCTGCCCATGGAGTTGGCCGAACCTTGGACTGCCCACCGTGATCCTGAGTCGGGCCGGACGTTCTACTACAATGCGACTACCAAGGATGCCACCTGGCACAAGCCGCGAGAGCCTCTGCGTCTACCTCTTGATGTGGAACTGCCTGAGCCATGGGAGGCGCATCGTGCCCAGGGCACGGACTGGATCTTCTACTATAACAAGGTCACTGGAGAGTCTACCTGGGACAGTCCACAGATGACACCTCCTTCGCAGCCTGAACCTTGTGCGGATCGCGCCTCAGCTGTCGGCTCTGACGGCCAGGCCCCGGTTGAGCGTGGGCGCCTCAAGCACAAACCCAAGCGGAGACCTGCACAGCTACGACAGCGGATCAAACAACTGAGAGCGAGATACCGCGGGATGCCAGACTGGAGATCATGGCCTGCGATTTGGTGTTGAAGTCAGCGAATGCTGTCTCTTCTACAGACAGCCGCCCTGACCGACACAAGCCAGTCCAGAGCTCGGATCGCACCAGACCCACCAGGTCTGTGGAATCCCCAGCTGCCTCTTCACGGCCTACGCAAACCTCCGCGGCATCTACACCTGCTGCTCCCAGACGTGGCGTGAAACGTGGATCTCAGACTGGGACGGCCCCCTTCCTTCTGGTTCATGGAGGATGATCCGGACGATGCTCCCGTGCCACCACCAAAGGTGACGGCCAAGCCCAAGGCAAAGCCGCGAACGGCTGGGGCCAAAGCATGTATGATGAGCACCTTGCTCAAAATTTCCCGGGCCAATAGAGCTCGTGCTGCCGCGGTTGCTACCAAGACCGGTACTGATGACTCGCCTCTGCCACGTGAGCCATACTCGTCTGCAGTGCCCTCTTGCCGGAGTGCTCTGTCTAACAGTAACTGGCTTGACGGTGCCAGCCTCAGGTCCTGCTCGATGAGGTCGATACGGGATGACACAGGCCCGCGATGCGCTTCTGCCACCCTCCCTTGCGCGCTCCCTTCCGCTGTTTGCAGGTGCCTGCCACTCTATAGGGCGTGCCTCCACCAGGCTGCCGATCTGTGTTCTCGATCTTGGGTGGATAGCTCCCAATGGGCACTCGTCCCCTTACAAGGCGGCTCGAGGATGCACGCTCTCATGCCAGAGTCCTTGCAGGCGCCTACCCTGCCCTGGTCTAAGTCACTCTCTGGTCTAGATCAAGTTTGCCTGGCTACCTCAGGATTGACGCCTCCGCCGATGACGGGGCATACATGCCAGTGTGTTTAACTCACTGGTTGCAACGTTGGCCAGACGTCTACCAGGCGGGTGACACGGAGCCATGTTTCGTTTGCCAGCGACTGCCGCGTCCTAACGCGGATGTTACGGAGCTGACCACGGCCCCGGCGGCAACATCGACAACGTTGCAGCTAGTTGGTGGTGTAAGCCCGTGCCAGCACTGTATTGCTGGTCCTGCTACCGCCCACTTAGGTCTGCATGAGGCACTGGGCGCAGGACCTACTGAACGAACCGGGTTTCCAGTGACCACCGCTACTGCATGGCGAATTGCCAGGATCTTCCGGGCACACGCCTGGCGTACAGGCTGTCTGATCCTCGATGCAGCTGGTGCCGGTTTGAATACCAGCGGAGGACACCGATCCGGGCCAAAGTGGGAGATCACCAGATTCGTAAGGCCAATAAAATCTCGAGAGACTTTTGCCTCACTGAGACCCAGGACCTGTCGTCCACTAGCTATGTGTGACAAACTTTGGATCTGGAAGCCATGGGTTAAACGACCTACCGGTCTTATCACATGTACATGTTATCACAGGCCTACCCCGGTCCAAGCTTCCTCTTGTGCTCCAGACCTGGACTCATCATCTTTGCGACTGCAGCAACAGCGGTCTTTGCATACGAGCCACTCCGGTCCCAATTCCGGAGACCGACTTTCCAATACGGATGATAACCTGTTGGCCCCAACTAGGATGCAAGCTCCGAGGGTCACACAGTCGGTTGGGGTGAGGGTTGGGAGTGGCAGCCATCTACTCTCAGAACTGAAACCTGCTTTCACAGTGGGGGACAGGAAGCCATGGCATGAGCAACCCAACATACTCCTCATTACAGGGACTGCTTTTCGAAGCTCCCTGCACACCTGTATAAACGGACGTTGCACGCAAGTTCGCATACTCCCGAATACCCTGCTGGATTCTTCTTTAGGACCCAGTAGGTCTCACGGCAGCTGCCTTCATAGTTGCCTAGGATGCATCCCATTGCTGAGACGCGAGTGGAGTCAAGACTGGCTCACTGCACTTCGATATGCATGGAGTGTTCTTTTGCCTGCATCCCCCTGTGAGCTTCGCTTCTACTTCCTGTGCCACCAACTCAGACTGCTCCTTCCAGTGCGCATCGCGTACCTGATACTGCGCACCCTGCTTATTCGTTTGCCAGGAAGCGTTCCTACAAGCGCGCTGTCAGGCGAGCTGCACAGAGTGGAGACCAGCATACGTATTACCGAGGGCGTGTATGTACACTGCAACAACTCTGCCGGGGCTATCAAGGTCGGCAAGTGCCGCCCACAACCTCACGCAGATCGCTTCAAGCATCCATGTCTTGGACTCAGCACCTCTTACTTACTCTTACCTGGAATGCTGGGGGATTGACGCAAGCCCTATGGCAAGAATTACTGTTGACCCTAGCGCACATGAAGGACGCTGACCGACCGCAAATTGTATGTATCCAGGAAACGCACTGGACGGCAACTGTTGCGGCGAATTTTCAAACCACAGGCTGGGAAGTCTACACGTCCCCTACCACGGACAACAAATCGGCTGGTCTCCTGACCCTTGTTGACAAACGCCTCGCCAGCGAGTGTCAGATTGTGTATGCGGACCCAAAACCGGGACGTCTCCAGCACCTCAGACTTATACGGGCAGCTGGACGGCGGATGTGATTAACATCTACCAAAAGCCGTATAATTCTCACCCTCAGGCGGCGAGGCAGGCCAGGGAAATCAGACGGGACGTCTGGGACGCTCTGCGTAAACTTCTGCAAGTTGTGCCTGCGCGCAATACGCTTGTGCTACTAGNCTCTGCGTAAACTTTTGCAAGTTGTGCCTGCGCGCAATACGCTTGTGCTACTAGGTGACTTCAATTCCCCCATTCGACCCTGTGCAGCGGCTGGAACGCGCATTAACCCAGGACAACAGACTGGTACTATGCCACCGGATCAGGCCCGTCTGCAGCAACTGCTTGAAGACTTCTCTCTGTTGCACGTGAACTCCTGGTGTCGGGCGGCTGGTGCTACGTATCATCATGGCAAGGGCGCTAGTCTGATCGATCACATCCTTCTGCGTGCTAGCCAATCAGATGCGCGTGCCAAGCAGTCCAGACCATTACGACGACTAGGCCTTGGAGCCTGGAGATTGGGCGGCTACCATCTGCCAGTCCAGGCTAGCATCCCCATGATAAGGTTCCATAGCCTAAATCGAGCTCCGCAACTCAAACGACAATGGGATCACTGGGGACTTGTTCAAGCATGTCAGGACTGGACTGACCCTAGACTCCAACAGCTACGTTGCCTGGTGCGGAGATCATTGACCCAGGCAACCGACCTGGTGCAGATGCATCACATCTTGATACAATGTGCGGCGCAGGTCTTCCCACCGCCCCAGGGACATCAACGACTTGCACTGTGGCAGACGCCGCCAATTAATGCAGGCTGGTATCAAGTCCATGTGGCAACATTATCGGGACTGGAAACGTGCCAGGCAGCAGCATCAGGGTAATCCACTGTTCATCTCACGATGCTATCATGCCTTTAAGGAGGCGCACAAGGCGTTCCGTAGAGCAGGAAAGGAGGCTAAAAAGCATTGGTTCTACAGTCGACTGCAGGACCTACAGGCTGCTGCTGCCTCCAAGGACTCTCGTGCCCTGCATGCCGGCGTTCGTACCCTTGCGCCGAAGCGTGTCCAGCAAAAGGTGCAACTGCGCGACAAGGATGGCCAACTTCAGGACCCTACCATGCAGGTCCGACAGCTGGAGCAGCACTATCGCAAGCTCTATGCTACCGATGACGGGACTGAGATAGAAGGTGCACCCCGAGCACCGATCCAGATCATGCTGAAGGCTGAGGACATGGCTGAGGCCATTGCCAGTCTCTCACCGCACAAAGCCACACCGCGAGGGTTGGCTACAAACTCCCTATGGAAGGTCAATGCTGACATTGTGGCCCCTACCCTGTGCACATGGATGACGCAATGGACTCAGATTCCAGCACTTTGGAAAAATGCTTGGCTTGCTCTCGTTCCCAAAATACCGAGACCGCCTTGACGGATGGAGCACAGTTCGCGTATTTGCCAGGACGGAATGCCGCACAGGCCATTCATCGCGTTGCCATGGACTGTCGACATGTGCAGCAGAAGTGCTCCTACTCTACGCCAACTGTAGTTGATCGGCATGCACAGATGCCCAAGCAAAACCCGCACTTTGCGGGCATCCAACTTTCACTAGATTTATCTAGTGCCTTCGATCTTCTGGACTGGAGGCTTTTGGATAGAGCGCTTCTGGCAGCACAGGTCCCGTTGGCACTTCGGAACCAAATCATGTCATGGCATCATGAGATACATTATGTCCTCACTCACTTGGGGCAGNAGAGCGCTTCTGGCAGCACAGGTCCCGTTGGCACTTCGGAACCAAATCATGTCATGGCATCATGAGATACATTATGTCCTCACTCACTTGGGGCAGACTGCGCAGGTGTGTGCGCGTAAAGGACTTCGACAAGGATGCAAGTTGGCACCCCTGCTATGGACCATGGCTTTGGAGCAAATATACCGGGAACTTGTTGCTGAAGGGGATGCACTGCTTACGGTAGCTTGGCTTCAGGGTAGTTTGACCATCTATGCTGATGACATTCACCTTCAGGAAATCATGAATACAACTCGAGAACTTGATCAGATGGTCTATAGATTCAGCAAGGTCCTGGATGCCCTCTCGGCTCATGGTATGGTCATCAACTCGGGAAAATCTGCCATCTTGCTTTGACACAGGGGCTCTTTCATCAAAGGTTGGCTGCGACGTCACCTGATACATAAGCCAGATGGTACACGTGATGTGCTTCGACTGCGAAGTCCTGCTGGCACGGTTTATCAGATTCCATTGCGCGAACAGCACACCTACTTGGGCATTCGAATCTCCTATCATTCGCAGGCCAGACACGTGGTAACCTATCGGCTTCAGGTTGCTCAGCAGGCCTGGCAGCGACTTAAAGGTATCCTTTGCTCTGGTAGGCACCTTGCACAGTCACATAGACTCCAGCTCTGGCGGACCACCATCCTGCCTACCCTGCTCTATGGTATTGCCGCCTCGAACNCCTTTGCTCTGGTAGGCACCTTGCACAGTCACATAGACTCCAGCTCTGGCGGACCACCATCCTGCCTACCCTGCTCTATGGTATTGCCGCCTCGAACCCGGACTCAAAGGACATACGACACATGCAAGTCATGATTACTAAACAGGTTCGTGCCAAAACGAAAACCTTTGCGCATATGCAGCACGAATCCACGCAAGATCTGCTGCGTAGGTGTGCCATCATGCCTGTGACTGAGTGTCTCCTGAAGGAGGCACAGGCCCTGCATCGTAGTCTTACTGCGCTCTCTGAACGAGTGACGTTTGTGAACGAGGCCCACGTTGAGCAGGCGAGGCACATCACTGTACAGTTGCACATCCAGGTGCAACAGCAATGGCAAGTGCCTGAGGATGGTGAACACAGCGGGCATCTCGTGCACCAATGTCCTGAGTGTCACAAGGCTTTTGCCTCTTTTCGCCTTCTACGTGCGCATGAGGCGAAATGGCACAATATGCCCACCCCATCTGTGCCTACCGCTGCTTTTGACAGGAGGGCGCACAGTCTGTCTGGGCTACCTACCTGCAAGCATTGCCAACATCCATTCAGGCAATGGGATGGACTAGTTAAACACATCCAAAGAAAATCGTTGTCAAGTCCTACGACGACTGCTGCCACCTACCCCTATCCAGACGCAGGTGACCACGCCGCCACGGCAGTCGGATGTAGTCGGATGCTCATCTGAGGAGGTTCCACGCTCTGCCTCTATCAGTGAAGTGCCTCCTACTTCCCAGGGTATGCAAAACCCAGCTGCGCTTCCAGAGAGACTCTCTGCTGAAGCGAGCATGGCTCCGGTCGCTGCCTCAGACCCCGCACCTTCAGCACCTAACGAAAACCAGCCGCTCCAGCTATGGCCGAGTGTCCAGGCTAGATTGCGTGCTGGCAGGTGGGCTGAGCTGCCACTGGACAGCCAAGTCCAAGAATATCTACGGCACCACTGCCCCGTCTGTTATCAATGGATGGCAACTACCGTTAGCATCAAGTCTCATCTAACCAAACAACACCCTGACTGGACGGATTGCCAGCCGGCCGCTCTCAAGCTCCTCCAAAGCTTTCGACGACTTACGGTCGTACCGCGCTAACAAGGATCGTCACTGGAGGCAGTGTCATGTGCCACATATCTGCGCCTTTCTAGCTGCTAGTCATGACCGTAGTGAGCAGCGACCCAATGGATCTGGATGCACAGGAGAAACTGTTCTGGTCACAGGCCGGACCAGTGAAGCGAGAGCCCGAG
>BGNK01004166.1:46965-59038 GCA_003297005.1 Symbiodinium sp. clade A Y106
ATCAGATGTCAGCGTGATTCCAAGCCTCAAGGCTCTGCTACAGTTGGTCCTCCATAATCCAACTAACCTGTGTTACCTGCATTCCACCATCATGGCAGTCCATTGGGTCATGTTGCAGGGTCCGACTCCATGATGCAAGAGCTCCTTTGCCACCACAGGTACTTACCATGCTGTGCCCACCCAGCACTAGCCAAACGTCTGCTACTGGTCCTGTTCAGGTTTTGCAATCGTTGCCATGGCTACTCATGTTNCAACATGATGTTGCGGAGTTTGCCATGTACCTGCTACCTAGGTTTTCACCGATGGGAATGAATGGATGCTGGGAGGCGCGCAATTACTCACCAGACGGGGTCATCACACTTGATACAGGCACGCTCGAAACTCCGTTGCCCATGCAACTCAATGCAAGCAGCACGATTTGCCTGCAGCAGTCCGTTGAGGGGTGGTGTTCCCAGACCAGAGCCAAGTATGCACTGTGCACGGCTACTCCAATCTTGTGCTTGCAGCTACTCCGCTTTAGCACATCAGGTGAAGCAGTTAGCAAGGATGTTCGTCCGGTCAAAGGGCTGACAGGCACGATCCGCATTCCTGTATACACTGCTCCTGCCACGCTTAGCACCGAGCTTATTCCGTATCAGGTTGCTGCTGTTCAACATCATTTTGGGGAGAGACCGAGTTCTGGACACTATCGCACGATGCTGCACGGGCAAAAACAATTTGCTGCTGGCCGATTCTGGTTGACAGATGACTCGCGTCGTGCAATGCCAACTGCACCAGATGCATACAGTGANATTTGCTGCTGGCCGATTCTGGTTGACAGATGACTCGCGTCGTGCAATGCCAACTGCACCAGATGCATACAGTGACTCAGCATACCTGGTGTGGTTACGCCAGGCTGCATGAGCTGACCGACTAAGGAGTAGTGTAGTTCTATGTAGTTCTTCGGATGGAGCTGGCCGCATAGCCCTCCAGATCCCGTTTAGAAGATCCAGTTTCCATAAAACATGGAGACTGTCTGCTCGCTAGGCAGTTCGGACACTCTGCTGCGTGGGGAATGAATGCTACGGCTGCTGCTGCCGCTGCTGCTGCTACTACTTTGCCAATACTACCAATGCTGCTACTACTACTGCCAGTGCTACTGCTACTGCTACTGCTACTACTACTACCACTACTACTACCACTACTACTACGACTACGACTACGACTACGACTACGACTACGACTGCTGCTACTACCACTGCCACTACCACTACCACTACCAGTTTACTACCACTACCACTACGAATGCTACTCCCACTACCCCCACTACTACTACTACTACTACTACTACAACTACTACTACTACTACTACTACTACGGCTACTACAACGCCTGCTGCTACTACTACCACTACTACGACTACTACTACTACTACTACTACTACTACTACTACTACTACGGCTACTACTGCTACTACTACTCCTGCTGTTGCTGCTGCTACTGCTCCTGCTCCTGCTACTGCTACTGCTACCGCTAGTCCTAATGCACTGCCAATTCTACTGCTACTGCTACTACTGCTACTCCAAATGCTACTGCTACTGCAAGTGCAATTGCAACTATTAGTGGCACTGCCACTGCTGGTATTACTAGTAGTACTCGTCGTATTCGTAGAACTAGTTGTCTTTTGCTCGCTCAGGATTGGACCAAACGCAAGGACCGGTAGGTGCAGAGCTCCCGCCATGGAGGCCAGGAGCACTACCTTGGAATGTCTCTTTCGGTGTCTACTGAAGGGTCCCGCGCGGAGCTTTCGCAGCTCAGCCGAAGGCCATGCAAAGCAAGGAGAGTGCCACCATGAAGTAGGCAGCACTGCGCTGGGAGGCGCCGCAAAGACGACAAAGTGAGATGATCACCTGGTGCGCAGATGACTCACACCAAACAAGTATTGCAGAGTGAGGATAGTGAAACAGATCAGAATAGCAAAGGCGGCAGTAAGAAGAATACCACAGATCCCACAGACAGCAGAACTCATCAAAACCTCATGAATCAGAAAAGAACAACACCAAAAAGCGCACGGAAGCAATAGGTCAAAAAGAGCAATGTGACATCACAACAGCTGCCGCCGCTAGAAAACAACTACGACAACAACAACCAAACAACCCAACAACCAAACCACCACCCCCAACAACAACAACAACAACAGAAGCAACAGTTTAGAAAACCAGCAACAATACTAACAATGCATGTTAAAAAAGATTGGTTATTTAGAGCCGATTAATACTGTAAAGGTATCAAGAAAAAACAAGAAGACGAACAGGCTCCGAATAGGTAAAAGCAGCAGGAACTGTAAGAAGAATAGTGAATAGCGAAAGAAGCACTCGTGTTTCCGGAATCAGACAGGCACATACTAGAGCTGAAGAGATATACTGTGCCATCACACATCAAACTACATAGCCGAAGGACCGAGAAAGAACGAGGAATCGACGTCTACGCTAGAATGGGTGTACAGCCATATGCCAGTTTGAAGCATCGGATTCGGGCTTGGAGTGAATCTTTCTTGAACCTTTACAATGTAGCAATTCCCCAGCAGTGGTTTTCATATTTGCAGGGGTGCGATAGTTTTGGGTCGGGTCTTGGCAGATGACTGCTGGTTTCTCGGCGCCTGTGAGCAGTCCAGTGGATAGACGGGCACCTGTCAGGACACAACTTCAACCAGCCAAAAATCGTGTCCAAAGCTGTTGGCTTTCATCCGAATGTCGACACCGACAATGGAGGTTTCTTGCGGGTTCACGTCTGTGCCATGAGCCGATGCAATAGGCTCGCGGGTCGCAGCAAGATCCCTGCGGTTTCGAGAGTCGAAAGTTCATCACACAACGCCGACTCGGGGCAGGGGCAGGTTTGGCGACATGCCTACACTCAGCGATCCACCCACCCCCCTTCTTGACTCAGGAAGAGCGCGCAGGAAATCTGAAATACACGTGAGGTGGACGATGACGGAAACCACCTGTCTGGCGAGACTAGTAGAACAGGACTCAACCCCCGAACTCTCGTCGCAGTGCAAGATCGCCCCGTGGACCTGACCACACCAACCTTTGTTTGCAGGGGTACCGACAACAAGCCGCCTGGCAGCAAGCAGATGCAAAATTTAGAAAGAAAGAGGACACTTTGCGACGGAGGAACCAGGGCTCACAGGGCCTATGCACGGCGAAAAGTGCGTGAGTGTACCGTGCACATTGGAACAGTTCCGCTCACAGGTTCGTGGCTGATTATAAAAAGCAACTGCTATAACGGTGTTGCCCAGCGCGCAGGCCAGCACACCCGGAGTTACTCTGCTCTTCTGAAGTTCGGATTTGAGAGTGATGAAGGGCATTCATCCAAAGTCTGCTTGGATCGAAGTGTCAACGCTGAAGCATGTTCTGGGGGGTGCTGCCAGCCGCCTGGCAGGCTATTGGCACACTGTTTGGATCCTGTATTGGCTTTGGGCCAAGGCGGGCATCGTAACATGAACTCTCACCTTGGCACGGCATCTGTCATCCATCACAGACCTTAGATTAGAAAGTGTCGAAGGAGGTCTCAGGGGCGAGGCTGCCGCCAGGGTACTGAAACGATAATGAATCTCAGCTGAGGGGTCTCAAAGCGTCTGCATGCCTGATGCTCCTGAAATCTTCACCAGTGAGGCCGTTACCGGATGTCAGCCCCGTTCGCTTACAAACTGCAAAGCCCGGCCACCGTTCCGAAACAACTTTCCGGCTTAGCTCTTGCAGCTTGACACCATGGCTCTCGCTGGCCGCTGGACCACAACCACAAAGTTAGACTGTCTGACGGCCCCCACCAGCAGGTTAAACACGACGAGGATGATCTGGAGCTGCATGGCACCGTGGCAGAGACCTGTCGCTCTGCGGAGAACTTCATCCAAAAACTCCACCACCCAAAACCCATAAACCCAAATAATGCACAAAGATCCTGCAGGCAGTGACGCTTTGAGGTCCAAAAGTTTGGGTCTCCTACCTCGCACTGTCGGGGCCCAGCTGCCAAGCTCCTCCTGTGAGTGAACCTCGGAGGTGGAGATGCAAAAAACAAAACAGATCTCGACGACGACGACGAGGACGACCGTGCCCGGGACAAGGATCATAACTAGACTTTTAAACTTAATGATGATCATGATGACGATGATGGCGATGATGACGATGATGACGGTGATTGTGATGATGATGATGATGATGATGATGATGTCATCAGTCATCATCATCATGATCATGATGATCATGATGATCATGCTGGCCATGATGACCATGACGATGATGATGATGGTGATGGTGATGGCAGTGTGACGGTGATGGTGATGATATGGGGAAGAGAAGGGGGACGATAAGGACAAGGAAGAGGATGATGACGACGACGAGGATGATGAGGAGGAGGAGGAGGGGGGGGATGGGGATGGGGATGGGGATGGGGATGGGGATGGGGATGGTGATGATGATGAGGATGAGGATAATGATGGTGAGGAGCAGGAGGAGGAGGATGAGGAGGACGACGAGGATGGTGATTATCTTAATCTTCAGGACGGCGATGATGAGGGTCGAGGTGTGAGGTTGCAGGTGCAGATACAAGCCGGGGTGAAGGCATGTGAAGTTGATGGTCACGGTGGCGAGAACCGGTGATGGGGATGAGAATAAGGACATGGCCGATGACGACAGATAACGACAATAACCGTTGAAGCAGCAAAAAAACTGCGGGACATGCTGCAGCAACATTCAGCACAGAGCCAGTCACGACGGAACTGCTCGGCAAACTCTTGCACAGCCGGAGCACACTATTGCAATAGCAACGATCGCACAAAATGATCACCGTACTCCAGGACCAAGACAGTGCAATGACAACAGCAATACTGGTATTTTAGTTCCCCATGTCGAAAGCCCACAGTAAAACTCTAAACTACTCCCTTGCACAGTAAGCTCCAAAAATACAGGGTTACAAAAAAAACAGGTTCCAATAAGAAGCGATGTGAGGTGCAAAAAGCACACGTTGTGGGACAGGGCTACTGACTAGTCGGTCTCTTTTGAACGATGCCGTCCAGATCGCACTCTGGCTGCGAACTGCATCCCAACGCTGCTGCAACTTGGTTGCCAAATTCCCTGAAAGCACAACCCTGCTGTAACTGGCTTCTCCCACACCTGCCAAGAAGCTCCCAAACACTCACGGGTCTAAAAGGTTCAATACAAGCATGTCAATGCAGAACGATGAGCTCGACTGCGAGGCCCTGGCAGCTAGCCTGTACAGGCTAAACCAGGCGAGATACTGCGGCGCGTGCGTGAGGGGTCCTGACGCACAACGTCGGTGTCTTGTTTGTCACCTGTTTCACGCGCCTGCCAAAGAACGTCTGAATCCACCGTGCTGTTGCTGATCATGTTCACCATGGTGAGATGGAGACATGACAAGATAGCCAGATGGTGAAAAGGGGAGATATGAAGACTTGGGCCGTTGCTGAACATGGTAGCGTGACTGGCTGCAATTTCTCAAAGTCGGGTTTCGGGTTGATGACGTTGCCCGTTGCAGTTCTTGGTTTCGTTCTAGAAGATTAAGCAGTATAGCAGTGATGGGCACTTGAACCTCCGCCTATGGATCCACCCTCGCTGGTGCATACGCACAGTGGTTCGATTCGAAGTTTGGATTGGGGAGTCACGAACGGATCGAAGTTGACTGTGCATGTGTCCCAGCTGAGGGATCACAAGGATGCCGGCGATGGTTGGAGAAGAGGAAGCCTACTTGGGACATGACATATTGCAAGTGGCACACCGCCCTCAGGACAAACTCTCCCGCAAGGGGGGTGAGAGCTTTGGCAACACCACCCCGGGCAGCCAGGACTCAACCGGCCAAGAGATTCAAGGAGGAGGAGATGCAACGATGTCGAATTGTCGGTGCAGGCGTCTTAGATCGCGGCTGCAGTGATCCGAATTTCCACAGCGAAGCCCCCTGTAGCCTCAGCAGCACCCCTGGCAGTCCAGCCAAGGCCACCAAGAGGTCGCCTTTAGCACCCCCGCCACTGCTGCAGAAGGCCAAGCCACCCAGCGGCCAGAGCCTCAAAAGCTTCGATCGGGGCACTTGTCAAGGAAAGCATGTGTCAAGGCGCAGAGATTGCAGGGAGATGCCGGAGACTCCTGAGATTGTCGCAGGATGCGGGAGACCCGTCCTCCGACTAGCTTGGCTCCTGCAAGCACTTTCGATCACTTTCCAGCGGTCCGGCGCTGCTTTAAACACTCAAAAGTTGGATCGCTGCGGTGGTCGTCGTCTCAATGGTTTGGGCGCACTCCTGCGCAGTGGCCCAGCTCGTGGATGAGGACCTGCTATATCTGAACTGCCTAAAGAGCATTAGGATATTGAAGGCATGCGCACGGTGCTGTCCAGCCAATAGCGATAGACTGGCAGACAGTGTTGAGCATGTGTTGAAGAACCGAGGGCCGGACCGTCAGGAAAAGTATGACGAAGCTGATGCTGCACCTGAAACAAGTGTAGCAACTACCCGAACTCTGTCTATCAGAAGCTCAGGTGCCGGCGTCAAGGAAATTTCTGCTGCCTTGGAGGAGGTGCATTGCACCACTCAATTTGCTTCCGGGGTGTGCTGTGTGTGGGAGTAGTTTAAGGGTGCCGTTTTTGACATACCACGCTTTAAGCCTCAGTTCGTGGGTTCGGGTAACCTGCTAACACAAAACATTGCCCCCTGCAGCCTCCGAGCCTCAAGCGCTTAAGCCCCAACCCAGAAAGGACACTACCTAAGCGTGTATACCTATATATACTTACATACTCATGTGTATGTGTATATATATAATGACATATCTACAGACAGACATGTGTTTATACATATACATATACATATACATATACATATATATATATATATATATTCATCTACATCTACATCTATATACACATATACATATACATATACATAGCCATAGGGATATACATGTATGTAAACATATACATATACATGTACATCAACATGTAGATGTACAGGTCATATCTACCTATCTACATATCTACATATCTACATAGCTACATATATATATATGTATGTACACGTATACATATAAACATATTGTATATATATATATATACATGTATACATATGTACATCTATACATATATGCTTATATACATATATACATACATACATACATACATACATACATATGTATATACATACATATACATATATATATATACATACGTTTTCCTATAAGTGTAGACACATTTGTGATACGCATATGTATATATATATATACAAAATCGATGAGCAACCCTCCAAAGCCCCCATGTCCTCACCAGCTAACCCATTCGGCTACACCGAGCCTTCTTGTAGTTCGGCAAACCCTGACTTCGCTTGGCCGCCGCCTCTTTGCTGCTTTGGAAACAGCAGAGGCTACCAGGGTCTCGAATTTGAGTTGTGGTGTGAGGCTTTTACAGGGCCTGCGGTTTCTGGGGAATTCGACCATAATGTGAGACAAGTGCCGGGCAATTTTTGACTGTGCAGTTTATTCCTTCCTCTGCACTTTAGGATGCAAGGGTGGAGAAGAAGTTGTGCAAGACCTTTGACAGCACTTAGGGTGCGCAGCTCCCGATTTCGGATGCAATGCTCGAAGCCGGGGAAACACATGTGGCGGCTGGCCCTGATCCGAATCCCAATCCCAGAAATCATCTCCAGGAAAGATGTGAGAAGACACCTCGAGCACATGATACTAATGGCATCTCACGTCTTTTGAGGTGAACAATCAACCTAACGCTGTCAATTCTCTGAGGGTTTCCTCTTGGTCAAATGCCAGATGAGGATGAAAAGTTTGAGATATCTGTGTGAAGCATGAACCTTAAATCGAGTTCAGAGAGTGCTGCATTCTGCTTGCTGTGAACTCAAGCCGTCCTCTTCATCAGAGAGCCGCCACACAAAGAAGCCCACCAGAAAGACATGTACCTTTCAGGACTGGGCCATAATATGCTTCGCTTAAGCCCCTGAAGAAGCGACACAAACCGGAAGCAGAGAGAAACAAAGCTGTCATGCGAGAAGGTGGCAATTTGTTCCGCACTCCGGAAAGCATGTAGAGACCATGTCAGCCTGCATTTGCTTACATGCGGATTCCTCGGCCACTTTGTGCGGGTGAAGCTGCTAAAGCCATGCATGCAAGGCTTTACTCAAATAGGAACCGATTGCGAGCTAGCTTCGTCCCCAATCAGAGATCGGAAGCCCCAGACCATGAAGGACTACCTACCAAAAGCCTGGAGCCGGAAATTGATCAGAACCAGCAATGAATGATAATGGATGGCTGCACATAAACTGGAATCCCGCAAGCGCTGCAGAGCCGGAACTCCAAAGGAATTGGTCCCACCCTGGACAGCAGGCAATACTCAGGGGGTTGGCGTGAGTAGTTGTGTTTCATTCTGACAGGCCGATGGATGTGAGATTGCAGGTTGGGTCCTGGCGCTTTAAAGCCTTTAGGTTCAAAACGATGTGGTGTTGGGCTAAGTGCCACTGCTTTCAGATCTAACTGAGGGCAGATAATAAGACAAGGTGCACAAGAAGCTCAGATTATGCAGCCCACGGCTCTGCCAAACTTAATAGTTTAAAAGAGGCTTAACCAAAAGCTCTTTCCCTCCTGACATTGTCACTGTACCTCTCTCTCCATGTGCCTCTGTCTATTACCGTGTCTGTCGGTCAATTTGTCCGCCTTGCTGCATGACTGTTGTCTGTCTCTTAGATATCTTGGAAATCTTGTTCCTCCCACCCGGGTGCCTCTCTGCTGCCATGTTGCCCGCAATATCGCTGTGCAGGGCAGAAGTGATGAGGAAGCGAATGGGGTTCAATCACTAACCTTTTGCGAGGGACTCAAACCACAGGGCTTGTAACCTCAAGGCTTATGTCGACCATGAAGCCTCATCTCAGACAGATGAAGACAAACTTACACAACAAAGACAAGCGGCGACAAAACTCAGACAACTCAACAGGGAAATTTGCCAAATCACAACAAACAACATCACATAGAAACTTTGCTTACTATGCTAACCGTTAAAAGGCTGTGTAAGAGAGACCTTGTTTAGACATGATGACGGATGCCAAAATATCTTACACTCAATGGTGAGATGTGTCGGACATGACGAATTTACCGCACTTGTCAAAGGTTGTACCGCGATCTCACCACATCTTGCAACACAAAGCTTTTAAACCCCTGTGGTATGCACAGCACCTTAGGGTGCTGCAGCCCGATCACACCACGTGCTGCCACACAAGACTAAACCCCCCAATGGTTTTGGTCTGTGCTTACAACTGCTTCCACGATCGCACCAAATTTGACATGCGACCTTGCGGTGAGAAGCGACATATTGGTCTGGCGAATTCCAAAGATAAAATTGTTTCTGCACGGGGTGGCGAAAACGGTGGCGAATGTTTGCGATTTTGCAACGACAGACATTTTACCGCACCTTTCACAAGCGGCTGCGGCTCCAAGCCGTGACGGGCCCAGCCGTGAGTTCTACAGCACATTGGAATTTGTGTGTTTCATAACCGGGGTTCCAAGGCGTATCCGGAATTCAACAGGATTATTCCGAGGCCCTGCCACGATTGTTAACAATGTATTTTGAGATTCCACAAGTTTCAATGAGATGCAATAAGATTCAACGAAATTCTTTCCGGGATCATGCCACAATTGTAATCATCTGAGATTCACTTGAACTTTTTTTGGGGCGGTGCACAAGTATGTAGTTTAGCTGAATAAGCATTTTGCCAAGCCAGACCGAAATTGACAAACCTGTGCTTCACGTGCAACCACACCCTTTCAATGTGTAAGCGACAGGGTTCTGAACCCTTTGGGTATTGAGCCCTGCGGTGCGAAGCCGGCTTAAAATTTTGCGCTTTTGCATTTCATTCGGATTTTGGTTGTACATTTTCCGCCTAACGCAGGGCCGGGCCATAAAATGGGGCTGGGTCAAGCCCGGGCTCCGGCTCAATGTACTAGCACCGACTTAGTGTGATTGAGCCTTTGCCGAAAAAAGACCAAAAAAAACAGAAACGAAATGGATCAGCTTTAACACGGTGTTGTCATCCAAAATCATCCTCAGCGATAAGCTCAAACCGTCAGGGGGAACACTGCTTGCGATTCGCGCTAGTACTACTAGTACTACTAGCACTACTAGCACTAATAGCACTAGTAGTACTGCTCGTACTACTAAGAACTACTACGTACTAACAAGAACTACTAAATACTACTACGTATTGCTAAGTACTACTAAGTAGTACTGCTACCATTATTACTTCTGCCACTACTCCTGCTACTACTAGTACTACTACTACTACTACGACTACTACTACTGCAAATACTACTACTACTACTACTACTACTACCACTACTACTACTACTACCACTACTGCTACTACTACTACTACCACTACTACTACTACTACTACTACTACTACTACTACTACTACTACTACTACTACTACTACTACTACTACTACTACTCTACTACTACTTTCATTCCAATCGCAGCCGGTTGCTCAGCTTGGCGCTCAGGCCAGTGGCAGTGTATTGCACCGGTGCTTCGAGAGCACTAAACCACATGGACAAGGTCGAGTTCCGCTACGAATAGCTCCCTCTGAGGCCCTCCGGTTTTCCTTAAGGTCCTCCGGTTCTCCTCCGGTTCTCCTCCAGTTATCCTCCGGTTCCTCAAGGTTCTCCTCCAGGTTTCCTCCTGTTCTCCTCCGGGTTTCCTCCGGTTCTCCTCCAGTTTTCCTCCGCATCTCCCGAGGGAACGCTCTCCTACATTTTAGGCAACCGCTGAAGACTCTGTGGCATGATGTACCATTATGGCTGTTGCGGACTCACCACAGGAACACAAGGAACAGCAATCTGGGCGCGAAAAATGCAGGGCGCCACGCAACGATTCAAAATGGCAGATTCAAACTGAAAATTGTTGCTCGACACTGTTGCACTTTTGGCCTGTTGCTGCCAGCAACAATGAAGGCCGTCTTGTGCAGGTTCTTGAGATGATGGCAGGGGTCCCAGAGATCAGCAGACTGCCAACGCTGCCCGTGCAGCCAACCGTGCCAAGGACATCGCCAAAGTGGTGCAAGGTCCTGAGTCTCGAGATGCTGAACTGGCCCAGGGGCAATTGGTCTCGGGAGTTGGAACAATGGCCAGCATGCATAGATGAAGGTTTTACTGCCAACATCAAAGAACTTCGGATGTTGTGGACAATCGATCTTTGGCAAAAGAGGATGCGGATCGCAGCCTCCTTCACACTATTCTTGCCAGCTTGTTGAATGAGAAGAATAAGAGGATGTTGAGGTCCATCCAGNCTTCGGATGTTGTGGACAATCGATCTTTGGCAAAAGAGGATGCGGATCGCAGCCTCCTTCACACTATTCTTGCCAGCTTGTTGAATGAGAAGAATAAGAGGATGTTGAGGTCCATCCAGAATGGGTCGAGAGCACCGTCAGTTGATTCAAGAGCTTGCTCTTGTGCACAGCCACCCTTTGATCCAATACTCTGACTTCAGATCGTTTGATTGAAAGGTGGGATGCCAGCCAAACCCGCTGGTCGGCATCCGCCTGCATCTCAGGCCTCAGTCCATGGATGTTGATCACATCAAAGGCAAAGGCAAGGATGGAAGTGGAAATGGCCCAAATCCCAAAGGCAAAGATGGAAGCAAAGGCCCCAAAGGTCAGCCCAAAAGCAAGCAAGGCTTCGAAGGCCAACCAGTCACCAAAGGGCAAAGGTCGCGGCAAAACTTTACTCACAGAAAATCAATCATCCTTTCAGCTTTAACCTTCATTGGTGCACCTTGCGCATCTTGAACCTGCAATGGCGCAAGTGCTGCGCCCATGGTCGGCACAGGCGGAATGTGGGAAACGTCGGCACCTGAGTCCAAAATACTCACTGTGCCGCGGTCAGTGTTCACTGTTCGAACAAAATGTTCCTCGTTCACAGCAACATCTGTGAAATTTCCCTTTAATCTTGGATGTCCTGATGTGCTGGCATGCTGAAGCTGTTAGGAGTACTTTTGAGTTAGGTGAGTGACTGCACGTTCGTTTCGTCTCGTTTTTGGTTTAGTT
>BGNK01004167.1:7759-55253 GCA_003297005.1 Symbiodinium sp. clade A Y106
CTGTATCCCAACACTTGCGGATGTCGAGCAATCACTTTGGCAGCCTCGACTTTCTTCAGGCCCAAATCTCGCAGCCACTGCACCGTGGGCTTCAAGTTCTCCTCAATGCTGTATCCCAAAACTTGCGGATGTCGAGAAATCACTTTGGCAGCCTCGACTTTCTTCAGGCCCAAATCTCGCAGCCACTGCACCGTGGGCTTCAAGTTCTCCTCAATGCTGTATCCCAACACTTGCGGAAATCGAGCAATCACTTTGGNAATCACTTTGGCAGCCTCGACTTTCTTCAGGCCCAAATCTCGCAGCCACTGCACCGTGGGCTTCAAGTTCTCCTCAATGCTGTATCCCAACACTTGCGGAAATCGAGCAATCACTTTGGCAACCTCGGTTTTCGTCAGTCCCAAATCTCGCAGCCACTGAACCGTCGGCTTCAAGTTCTCCTCGATGCTACATCCCAAAACTGGTGGAAATCGAGCAAGCAGTTTCGCAACTTGAGTCTTCTTAAGGCCCCATGCTTCCAGCTGTTGCATGATGGGCTTGAGCTTGTCCTCGATGTCGTAGCGTGCTAGACCAGGGCATTTTCCCACAAGTTCCTCTGATTCGGAAATGGACACACCGAGCTGCATCTGCAGACATTCATGCAGACGCGTTGGGTCGAAGTCACTCTCACGCTCCGCAGCTACTTTCTCCGTAAACTCAACTGCTGCTTGTCTTGAGATTCCACGAGGATCCTCAACAAAGTTTTGCAGAATTACTCTTCGATCAGGATGAACTGCTGTTCCCAATCGTTTCAACAAGAACTCAGCCACTTGAAGCATTGCCTTCACCAATGATGGGCCATGGCCAGGCCGCCACGAGTCCACAACAACTTCCACCATCTCACAGGAAAGCTTCAGTCCACGATCGGCATGGGCTATGCGCAACACGTGGGATCCGGCAGGTACCAAATCTAGTAGGGCTCTGTTCTTGCGACTGTCGGCTTCAATGCCCGTAGACTTCTGGTGGCGGTAGTAGCCGTCATACTCCAAGAACAGAGCTGCTTCCTCTGACTGTAGAACGCCATACAGTGCCAGGTCTGGACTCAAAGTGTTGCTGCCCCATCTCTTACTTCGGACTGCAGGAAAATCCCGGAAGAGCTCTGTAATCGGCACCTCCGGCAGCAAAAGCACCGCCAGGTGCGAAAGGAGCTCGGCCTCTGCAAGGCTTCCCGGCCTCCGCCGCGGACGCCCGACCTTCCACCAGCCCGGAGGCTTCCGCACCACACATGAACCACAGGAGGAGAGCAAGGCCAGGAAGCCCCAGAGAAAACATCCCAAGGCTCTCCATGGCTTCCTGCTCTCGGGCGGCCTCATGCTGGAGCCTCAAAGTGAACTTCCTGCAGCACGTGCTGAACCTCAACTGGACGAACCCGCATCTCTGAAGGCTTCAACCAAAACAACAAGACCATCACACCGACACCCGCCTGCGCCAATACATTGCATCTGGGTTATGTCAGCTGCCAGGCCAGGCTCCGACTTAATCCACTACCTGCTCCCCCTGCTACTACTTCCCATTCGCAAGCCCGGTAAAAGAGGCGTCTGTCATATGATGATTATTCGCACCTCCCTCAAACCGTAAGCCCTCATCTTCTCTATAGCAGGAGAAGCAATCCGTGCCACATGCTGAAGGGCTCGGTGGGTTTAGCATTTAAGGCTTTGGGTTTAAGGCTTCTTGGGGCTTGAGGTTTCAGGGAGTATGGGTTTTCGGTTTCGAGAAGTCTGGGGCTCTAGAGGCTGAGGGTCTTGGCGTCTTAAGGTTGACTTTGGATTCGACTCGGACCGTCGAGGCCTTTTGAACTAGGTGCTCTGTGCTCTGCACACTTTAACCGAAAACTCCTCAAGAACGGTTGTTGGTCAAGCCTTAAACCTTAAACCTACACCCTAAACTCAAAACGGAAAAAGTGGTGGTTGCGAAGCCTACAACTAAAGGCAATAAACCCTTGCACCCTAAGCTCAAAACCCGTAGGTACATCTTCGTATGCAAGGTCGGGGTTCAGAATTGCCGGATCCACTGGAGACCCTCAACAAGAAGCCTGAATGACTACAAGTGGAACCTTAGGGCCTTTTAGGGTTTTCTTGTATTGGCTGCCTCAGAGACCGCTTCGGGCGTCACCGCCGGCTGGTTGTTGCTCGGTAGGTCGGCCTTTTCAGGCTTCCCAACGAATAGTGTATAGGAGGCCTTAATTTTCAGAATGAGGTCTTGGGGTATGTTATGGTAGGGTTACGCGAAGAACCCAAGAACCCTAGAGGACTGGTATACTCTGGTTTCCATGTTGGAGCTTCGGTTCGGTTTGGAGCTTTGAAGGAGGACTACTACTGCCTAAACAATTGGGGCCACTACAATAGCTTGGGTCAGTGAGTACTCTATGGTTATTACAAGGGTTTATCCAGGTTCATGGGGTTTGTTAGAGGTTTGGGATTTAAGGGTTAGGGGCCCAGCACCGGGCGGCTCCCAAAACCAGGATGATCTGTCGGAGGCGCCATGCCTCTGTACGGCAGTACTTCGGAAACCCGATAACAAAGGCCTTTAAATCGCTTGCGAACCCTGCAACCTGAATTTGTCTGAAACCTAGAACCCAAAGCCTTCATAAATCCCTTCAAGGAACCCTTGAAGGAACCTCATCTATCTACCTGTCTACCTATGTACCCATCTATCTACCTAATCTTCTACTATACATGTGTGAAGAAACAACAATATACATACTTGTTTGTTATATATATATAATTATATACAGATGTCTCTCTCTCTCTCTATATATATATGCAAGCTTCTGTCTATCTGTCTGTGTATCTATCTATCCATCTGTCTATACATATCAGTGTATGTATGTGAATAAGTAAATAAATAAATCTATATATATATATATACAGATACGCAGCCCTCAAGCGCGGGTCCCTGGCCTGTCTGACTGAAGATGGCGCGGATCCCCCAGCTCTGCATTCCAGCTCGAGACCTTGGCAGGCATTTCCCTTGAAGGCGTAAAAGTTCAATGCTATCTAGGTCGATGTTGGTGTTGAGTTTAGGGTTTCGACTCACACACTCGCACAAAGCTGGCATGGCTTCAGGCAATAAGTCCACGGTTTTTAGGGTTTAGGGTAGAGGCCTTAAGAACCAGAATAAGGTTTTGGAGTATTTTGTAGTATAACCACAACAAGAAACCTAAAGAATACTATTACCGTGGTGACGTATTCGAAATTTGGCCCTGCTTGTCCAGTATCCTAACGACTTAGTGGAACTACAAGTCAACCTTTGGGAGTATGTAGGGTGTGCAGACTACCCAAAAAGGTCAAAGCTTACTAGTGAAAATACTAAGCTACCAAGAGACTCCAAAGCCCATTACTTCAGCAAGATACCTTGGAGGTACAAGGGGACAGCATCTTCGGGCCGCAATGTGCAGACAGGCCAAAACTGCTATCACTACCAGTGTTCGTGGCATGTTCGCGACATGAAACAATTTTCGTACACTCTCCACCCCCCCCCCGACACCAAACCGCTAAAGCGAGTTTAGGCTTGGGGCTTGGGTTTCTGAAGATGCCAAACGCGAAACCGTAAACCCCAAACCCCGACACAACCCTAAAATTTTTGAAACCGAAGCCCTCAACCCCTAAACCCTCAAACCGTTGCAGTTGTAGGAACTTCTCTTCTCAGGTCCTGGCTATCTAAGTAGTCGTCAACATCCAGGACCTCTTCCTCGTCGTCCCACTCCATGCTCGAAAGCTAGAGTTTAGGGTTGAGGAGTGTAGGGTTGTGCTTGGTTTGGTGGTTTAAGGTTTGGGGTTGAGGTCGAGTTTGGGGTGCTACTGCTAAAGCTTTAGATTCCAGTTGTTTTTGTCAAGTGGCTCTTCAATGCTCAGCCCTGCAGTACTGTTCGTACGGGAGTGGCAGTCTGCAGTGGGGTCTTGCAAAAATCTCTGAGAAAGATGCGGTGTGGGAAGCAGCACGAGATGGGTCGGCTCTGTCGACGTGTGGTTGCCGCATGCACAGTGCTGGCGCGGATGCATGAGCCAAAGCTTGAACGATAAGACTAAACCCTAAACCCTAAGAATCTGCAAATTCTATCGCTCCGCTCCTTACCGCGTCTGGGTTTCGAGGAATGTTGATCTGGGAGTTTCCGAAAATTAGGGGTACCTTTACATGGTTCCTTTGACAGGATCCTTCAAGGGTTCCTATAAGGGATCTATAGGGTTTAGGGTTTAGGGAGTTTCCGAAAATTAGGGGTACCTTGTTTTGGGGTCCTTATAATCAGGATCCTAGTATTCAGGGTACTATATTGGGGTCCCCTATTTTCGGAAACCCCCATTTCCCGATCCAACAAGCATAGCCAATGAATAGGAACCGCTGGTTTCCAAACCCCAAACCTTATAGTAGAAGCCAGAAAGTTGGAAGATGGCTTTAGGAGAATTCGTGCTAGGATCCCTTATAATTTTCCTTAACGGCATGAGGAGAATGATGTTCCAACTTTCTGGCTTCTACTATAAATCGCCAATCCAGGAAAGCTGACTTGAAGTCAAATCGTCAACTAGATTCCGGAGTAGCCCCTTTATAGCAAGGGTACTCTTTTTCCGACTATGCGGCTTTAATCAGGGGACTCTAAAATACAAGTGGCAAAAAGGAACTACTCGAAAGGGTACTACTCAGAATGTAATCAATGCTACAAACAAATCCAGGAGGACATGGCTCCTTACCGAAAGGCCCTCGTGGGGAACATAGAACTCCGTTTTTCGACGGTAGTTCACATGACACTAAAGAACCCATTGCTTCGATCTACATGTGAATGACTAAAGTGACTAAAGCTTTCGCATCTTCTGTCGAACACTTTTACTGCGCTCCTTCCTGCGAGCCTATGATAAGACTTCGCAGAAAATCAACTCTAACCTTATTTCGCCAAACCAGTACAACCCAACACCCCCGAACTAAATAATCGCCCAATTGAAACTGTGCATAATCAAACTTCTTCCACTACCCCTCAATCTAGGGATATTGGGCTCCCGAAAAACAGGGTTCGAACTGTGGATGAAAACTCTTGAACCCCTAAATGAGCTAGGAACTGCGTAACCCCTGAGTTTCCGAAGCAAGGGACCCCCACATAGACCCCATGACATGGTCTCAGGGCGCACAGCTTAGGGGTTTAGGGCTGAAGGTTCGGAAACGGAGCTTCACCCCCGATGAGGGGGTTCTGCTAATATTGAGAACAACTCCATGGACTGCAATAGCATGCAGACTTGCCAGGATAGATCGCAGCCTGACTCGTTCCAGTGCCCTTTGCTGAAGCGCCGTGCGCTCCTCGGAAGCCTCTGGCGTTTAGAGCTTCCCGGCAACCCTTCAAACCATACTAAACTAAACTAGGCAATACTGTATACTGTTCTGTCACAATACTACACACGCTACCAAAAAACTATAATGTATCTGCAGATGTCCGTATTACATGCTGCACTCGCTACTACAAGACATACAAAACAGCATGTACTGTATTCGGTACTGTAGACCATACTGTAAAACTTACCATCTACTGCACTGTATACTTTATACCATACTTTTTAGATTTCTGCATGCTACTCCACTCTATAGACTACATCATACCTTACACATACTTATCCCTCAATAACATATCCTAAGCTGTGTACTAAGCTACATACTACACTGTATACTCTCCTAAATACTGGGATATACAGTATACTATGTACTATACTCTTGAAGCAGTGGTAGTGCTGGTGGCTGCTGCTGCTGCTGCTGAAGACGATGATGATGATGATGATGAAAATGATGATGATACTGGCGATGAAACAATTACGGCTGCGCTTTCTGGTGCTCTTTGTATGTCCATATTCTCAGAGCCAGGTCGGCCATGCTGCAGATTAGTATGGGTTCTTTCTGAAGATACATTGTTAGATGACTGGCCTTACAGCGCTAGACCCTAAGTCCGTTAAGAAGTCGACAAAATCTCTAAGAGTTGAAGCAGGTGCAGTCCTCATGAAAACAGAACAGCCCTGAAGCCCTGAAATGCCGGCATTTGAACCCCATGCCTTAGGGTTATACCTGCAACCGTAAGCAAACAAAAACATTAAACAAAGATCCCTCAGCCTTGTCACTGCATCGCTTTAAATCGTAGCCGGAAAGCCCGTAGACTTTACAGGGTTTAGGGTTTAGGACCCAACACTAAACCAATAAAAACAAGACCGTTAGCCTGGTCACCTTACATCGCTAAGCCGCTAAACCCACAGCCACGCCTTGGCCAGTCGGTTTCGGAGCTCGGGAACCTCGCGTTCCAAGAACCTGCGCAGGTTCCATCAGGGCGAGGGTCGAATATAGGGGCTTTATGAAAATCAAGTTTGTGGGGCACATTATGATATCGTCGAAATACGGAACCCTCAAGACTAGTATTGGTATTTATTCAGGCTTCTATCTTTAAAGGTTCAGGGGTTTCAGGGTTTAGCGTGTAGGGCTTCAGGGTTTACGGTCAGGTCTCAGGGATCGGGGTTTAGAGTTCAGGGTTTGAGGTGAAAGTTTTTTCCACCCGCCCAGCTGATAATGTTAAGCAGTTTAGGGTTTAAGGGTTTAGCTTTATGGGTTTAGGCTCCGGGTGTAGGGCTTACGATTTCGGGTCGCAGTGTCTGTTTAGGGTTTGCAGGGGTTTGGGAATTCTTGGGCTTCATGTTTTAGCAACAGAGATTCAGTCAGGGTTTGCTCTACGGAGTTGTGAGATCTAGATTGCTCCTATGGCCCCAAAACCCCATCCCAACATCCGAAAGCGCTCATAGAAAGCCCGAGGCCGAACCCGCTTTTAGGATTCTGGCGTGACTGCCCGGCTGAGTCGCACTTGAAACCCTCCGCTCAAGGCCCAAAGTCAAAGTAAACGTCTTAGTGCGGGTTTAGGGCTTAGGGTTTAGGGCAGGGTTTAAGCGCTTTCAAGTCTTTGGACACCCGTGCTTTAGGGTCAGGGGTCCAGAGTTTGGGGTTCAAGTTTTCGGGGTTTCGGGGTTCGGCACTCGCTCTGGGACTGGCCATGGATTTGGGTTCGGGGGTTCGTTCGGGTTTAGGGGTTTAGGGTTTAGGGGTTTAAGATTAGGGTGTTGTAGGTGTGGTTGTCGACCCCTCGATTTGGGATGTTAGGTGTCGGAGCCTTAAGCTACTTGTCCAGCATCCTGCGGGTACAAATGGACCCTTCGGGCTATCTATGGGGGTCTGAACCAATAGGTTTTTTTGCTCCCTCATGGCCGCGAGAAGTACATCCCCAAGAGTGCTGACGGCTGCATTCTCGACCATTGCATTCTGCCATGGCGCAGGGGGAATTTCTTCCCAGCAGAAGCCTTTTCACTAAACCCTAAGCCGTTTGAGTGGGCAGACATTTGCTGTTGGGGGCCTTTATTTACTCAATGTTCGTTCTTTTCTGAAGAAGCCTTTCATTCTTCAACCTCCCTTAACCCTGTAGACGGAGTGAAACAGGTGAATTCAATCGTCGGGCCCCGAATCCCACCTTCAACCTCAGACTTTTCAACAGTCGTGTCAACTGAAACTCAACCCATAAGTCCCCTAATGTGCGTAATGTGTATCCATGAACCTCCAAGTAGGGGTTTAGAGTTTCGGCTAGCAGTAGATTCCGCAATCCAAACACGTGTAACCACCAGAAACCCTCCCGATCCATCCCGCCCGTGCAGCAACTCTTCCGCGCTCTGTCGCAAGCCTCCTCCGAGGATTCACATTCGAGTTTCTCGCCAGCCGCCTCGCCCCTAAACCCCAAAACCTCCAGCCTAAACCCAGACTAGAATCGCACTGAGGATGCTGAGGATCACTGAAGGACTCTACAGAGGTCGCAAGTGCAGTCCCCAAGCCCCAAACAGCTGCCTCAGGTTCGAGTATGGGGTTTTGGCTTCAGGGTTTCAGAGCTTGGGCTACGAATGGGTGTTTCCGAACACGAGGGCGCCCTCACTCTATTACACGATAAACCCCTACTACACCATGAAGTGGGTTAGGGTGCAAGTAACACACGGTGGCATAGTGCGGTTTGAGGATGGTGGCTTCAAGCCTTCAGTCAGATCAGTGGCGTTACAGTAATGCTTCGTGACAGTACCGTACCGAACCGAAGTGGTCCCTGCCACGGAGACCCCGCTCCAAAAAACCCGCGCCTGCATTCCTGAATCCCCACGACGCATACGCTTCTCCCGCCACTCCTTCAACCGCTGATACCCATCTCCCTGCCTCCTGCGCCTCTGCCACCTCGTATTTTTGTATTGCAAACCCTGCCGCCAAAGCCGTTCACCCACCGCATCGGCGCGCACCGCTAGATTCTTGGCTGGCTGGCTCGTAGGCTTATAGATGATAGCATGATGGCGGCCGTTTCTGGATCCCAGAAAATCCGATACTAGTCATATCAAAACTTTAAGAAACATCGACACAAGTTTGAAGAACCTGCCTTTCACAGCGTAGTGCCCTCTTATCACTGACTGTAGCTCATGGCTTCGAGGTCCAGAAGCCAAGGAACCCCGAAGAGCTTGAGGCCAAAGCCAAAGGACCCGTACTAGACCAAAGGGATCCCCCTACTTGGCTTAGGCAGAAGCCCCTTACAGGTGGGTAGTTCTTCTTCCATAGTACTCCCGTAAGACCCCCTTTACCTTATAGGAGTGGTATGGGAGGCTTATACCTGTAAATGGCTTAGATTAGGCTTTAGTTACAGGCCTAATGGACTTAGTAAGTGAGATTAACAATTAAGATAACCCCGATTAGGGGACGTATAACTTATGACCCCAATTATTACTCTACTTTCTACAGTAAGTCCCCTGAGCCCTTCAGTTAGGGTGCCCGGATCAACTCTGTCCTGACCGGACAAGTAGGAACCCAGAAGCCAAACAGGAGGGCTTTCCTAGAATCACCCCACAAGCCACACAAAGTCTACTAATACACAAGCGCGTAGAACTCGACCGACAATTTCTTGGATGTTGTACTGTCAGTACATGAAGCCAAGAGAAATCGAACAGGGCTTAAGAGGATTTTGCAGCATTGGTTAATCGGGAACCCTTCCTCGTGATTCTCCTGATTGTTCAATCCCTGATACCAACTAAACTGACTTTTCCCCTTGCCACGTCCCCTATCCCTGCAACGTCCTTCTCGCTCGACAGCATCACCTGAGTGCATCATCTCAACAAGCCGTACTGCCGCTGTGACATGACTTCGGGGTGACGGAGTCAGCCTTTTGCGTGTTGACATGCAGGTGCTCGTACTATGAATTTCGTTTGCATGTCCTTGCTGTTTCCCTAAACCCTGAGCCCTAAACCCTCCACTTACTCTTTAGCTCCATACCGCAGGGGATCTTGGCTTTAGGGAAGTTTTCGGACGATGACACGTGCGCCGGTACTGAATGAAGCTGCGGAGATTTCGAAGCGTAGTGCATTAAATTACTTGTTGAGCATATCTGCAGTTCACACAACGTGACCGACCAAAGAAATCCGAACTGTCTTCTACGACGCTGTCAAGGTCCATCATAGGCTGATTGGTTCCGTACTGCCTTATGCTGTGCTTGTTTTGGGCATGGGGGAAGCTGCACACCGGTTTCTTTGAAAGAATGAAGAAATCGTTCAAGGCGACATGTATGGACAATTGTAGACCTCAATGCCAAGCAGCACGCAGAGCCTTGGCATGATACTGCGAAGAACAGAATCGTAGGAGCGAGCCAATAGCTCAAGGAACGGGCCATGGTCGAAGACCCTTTTAAAGCACGGACTTTGAGTGTATGCCGGCAGCAAGCTGGAATCTTTCGACCCTAAACCTTAAACCCTTACCCTAAACCTCGAGAGCTTGCGCTTCACTCGCGCACCCAGTCTTTCAGATTAAGAGGCAGGGCAAGCAAGAAGCTGCCGTTAAAGGGGGTTATGATACAAGAACTTTAGGGCCCAAGTTCGCACTACCTGGGCACGTGGATCCTCAGGGGGAAGTGTATTCATAAAGCCCTACAGTACAAACATCTTAGGAAGTCTTAGGATGCGTAAACAAAAAACTGAGAAGCCCTGTCCTTCACCTTATTATGTCATAACCCCCGCTCATGAAGCCGAGTTTCTTACCCTCCTAAGTCCCAAAACCCTAAACCCTAACCTAAACCCTGCTTTCGGACCCTCCCAGAGTCCGGGCCCCCCTGCGCAGGAGCTGGGAACGCTTGCCAAAGGCCTCCAAAAGCCGCGCCTCGCCAGCTTTTTGGGGCAGCTGGGCTTTCGAGGGTTTGGGGTTTCGGATTTGAGGGTTTAGGGATTAGGCCAGCTTTTCCGGGCAGTTGGATTTTCGAGGGTTAGGGCTAGGTTGAGGGGTTTAGGGTTGGTTAGGGTCAAGGGTTTAATTAGGGAGGGTTTCTTACCAAGGTCTTGGCTCTGTTTAAGATAGTTACATCAAATACCAGAACAGGAAACGCAGGACTTCCAACTAATTACGTTTCTTAGCAGGACCCTACGAAGTTCGTTTCCCAGACAGCACAATACGACTTGACAGCACCATGTGCTAAAGCTCTTGAGCTACAGACGGGATCCGAAGAATGACCTCAGGCATAACGCTTAACATTTCAGAGGCAAATGGGGGGTGGGTTTGGCGGCTTTATGTTCAATGCGCTTAACCCTAAACCCTAAACCCTAAATCCTCATTTTTTTGATCGATGGTCTGTGTGGTTTGGCAACGGAAGCTTCTTCGAGCCCCTCAACAAGGAGGTCGTCCGGAACCCCTAAAGGCTGACAGGTACTTGCAGGTTCATGGGTAGATATAAGTGGGGTTTCTTCAAAGGGATCTCTGGGGTTCAGGGATTAGGGTTTAGGGTAGATATAAGTGGGGTTATAATAAGGGCAACTACAGTTATAACCCATATTCGGGGACGTTTAACCACACTTATAACTGCCCATGAACCCGCAAGCAGTGATAGAGTTTGAGGAAGGAAGCCATATGGTTAGAGTTCTTGATGGTGCTAGACCCTTAACTCCCTAAACCCTGAAGCCTAAGCAATTTATGGCGAGCTGGGAATATTCCAGCAGGGCTCCCTCTACTTCTCTGAGAAGGCAATATAGGGGCCTTAAGAACTAGAACAGGGTGTTGGGACCTTTATACTATAACTATACTAAGGAACCCCCAAAATTGTATAGGTAATTACTTATTTAATTAAGGCCCCTGTACTATGCAAACACTTCCTCTGGAGATCAGGTTGAAACACGGAGAAGAAACACAAACAAACCAAACACGTAAGCTTCAAAAGAGTAAGCTGTGCGACTCGACCCTAAGCCAAGCCCTAAACCTCCGCCAAAAACCCAACGTCAAAGCGCGAATCGGCCTAATACAGGCGCGAAAATAATGTGAACCTGGTTTGGGGTATACTTTACATGATTGAACCCCACTTCTTGAGCCTTGCGTCTTCATCCTTCACATGTTAAACTCTAGCCGTATCGCGAATCCTAAATCTTAAGCCGGGAAGGATCTCTGATCCCTACTTCTGAAGCCCTAGAGACATCTCTCAAGCCTAAATCTTGAGCCCCAATGAAAGGGCTGGCGGTGAAGTAGAGTTTCATTATTAAAAAATTCTCCAGTGCCCCCTCAACAAGGGTACCCTTTTCCTGCTGTTCAGTTTTACTAAGGGCACCTCAAAAAGAACAAGGGCTACAGGGTATTCCGGTCAGAAAACTCAAAAACATGTTCAGGGCTTGGGTCGTGAAGATAGCACTCTCGAATATTCCCAAGGAGCCCCATATACACTCACCAAAACCATGCAAAGGCCAGCATCGTTGACGGGTCCGCTTGATCCGCCAGCTGTCTGTTGACGCCTCCCAAACCCTAAACCCTAAACCCTAAAGCCTAAACCCTAAACCCTAAAGCCTAAACCCTAAACCGCCTGAAGCCGTGTCCTGGGAGCTGCCGGAGGGCCCGAGGACCGAGGGTCCCAAGGCCTCTACTTGGAGGATCAGGGGACATAGTAAGTAAGGTTATAAGTCCCCTAATTGGGGTTATAAGTAATTATAAGTATAGTTACCTTATTTATAACCCTAGTTACTAAGTCCCATGATCCTTTAAGTAAGGGCCCGAGGACTCGCTCTCGGCCTTTGGCGGACTCTCGGTGACGCTCAAAGTCTCTGCTTCCGCCGCTCCAGCCGACAGAAATTCAGACGGGGCGCGTACTTGAAGGGGCAGGGGACTTAGTAAGTAGGTTATAAGTAGAGTTATAAGTGCCCTAAATGGAGTTACCCTAATTATAACCCTACTTATAACCAACTTACTAAGNCTTAGTAAGTAGGTTATAAGTAGAGTTATAAGTGCCCTAAATGGAGTTACCCTAATTATAACCCTACTTATAACCAACTTACTAAGTCCCCTGCCCCTTCAAGTAGGGGTTTGGAGTACACCTGCTCGGGTCGCGACATCTGCACCTTCTTGGTGCAAGGACCCATTTGGGCGAAGGCAACAGCTGCCGCGGCACGGAATTGCGAATCACAGTAATTACGTGCTATAGAACTCCAACGCCCCGTGATGAAACAGCTTAAACTTATATAAACTCTAAACTCGAAATTTTCAACTCCAACCCTAAACCCTTAAAAACCCTGAATCCCAAACCGTAGGACCCAATTCCCGTAAGCTCCAAAGTCTCAAAACCCCAAAGCCGTGAGAGCAAAGCCTCAGTTTCAGCGCTCCTTCTTTGGGCGTCCTGGTTTAATGGTTTAGGGTTTAGGGGTTTAGGGTTTAGGGGTTTAGGGTTTAGAGGTTTGGGGGTTTAGGGTTTAGGGGTTTAGGGTTTAGAGGTTTGGGGTAGGGGTTTGGGGGTTTGGGGTTTAGGGTTTAGGGTTTACTACTACGAGAGAGTGCATTACTGCTTGGGCCATAGAGTTTAGATGGGTAGTGTCGTCAGTATTGCCATAGACTGTCATTCATATTCTTGCTCTTTTAGATCCTGGATTTGTACTACCAGTATTTGGGAATTCTCGGAAAACAGGAAATTAGCAGCTTCACCTTTGTAACAACACTTGCTACTGCGATTGATCTCAGGCAATGTCTGACACTCGAGCTACGGCTTCGAGTTCATGCTCTACTCCGCCGGACTAGGAATTAGGATTTAGGAGTGATCTCTCGCGGGTAATAGTTGTCCGTATTATTGTGATGGGCTCTACAGTAAATCTTGTGGTTGGGGTTTGGACTGGTTTGGGTTCTTTCACGCACACCCACATGCTCTGATTACATGTGCTTGGCAAACCCATTTCGCGCGTAGGTGTCGGGATCCCGGGTTTGCACAGTCCTCCATCCGAAAAGAAACTAGTGTAACTAGGATTTTGGGGCAAAGTATACTTTAACTTTCATAAGGAAAACAAAGACTAACATTGGCAATTATTCATGCTTCTGGCTTACCCGGACGCCCTAATCCTTTCTTGAAAACCTGCACCACAAGCATAGATATTTGTACGATTGATTGTACGACCGCTGAAAAGGACAACTCAAGGTTTCAGATGCAGGGGTCTTGGTAATCTTGGCTCTAGCATAATTACAGGTGAAGCTTCATAACACTGGCAGAACAGCGTGGGCTCCAAAGTCCAAGCCGCGTATTGCGAAGCCTGGAACAAGCAGTGAGGCAAGAAGGGTTTAGGTCCGGGTGTGTCCTGAAATGCCTGCTTCAAGCGCTCGTCCAAGTTCGACAGCTGCTGCTGCTGTGCCTGAGGGTTTTGTCGAGATTGCTGATGCAAAAACTTTTGCAGCGAAGCCATGAACAGTTGCAAGTAGCCGCAGTAGCCTCGTCTGTACTGCCGATGCACCTACTTTGAGCTTCGAAGACATATTAGATACTTCTGTGCAAAACACACCGCTAGTATATCTGCAACTAGATGAATAGTTTTAAAGAAAAATCAAAACACCCTTGGCTCTGCTAAGCACACAGAGAACATGATTCTTTTAGATACACCCTGAACCCAAAACATGTAAACTAAACCCGAAACCCTGAACCCCAACTTTACCCAGCCAGAACCTGCAAACTCCTTGTGACTTCCCGCCTGGAAGCGGCTTTCATCTCCTTCGCGCGCCTCCTGCAACAGGGCCCAGGATGCAGCAGTTGCAGGTCTTATGCTTTAGGGTTTAGGTTTTACATGGGCTGAGTGGTTGAAGGTCTTACGTTTACGGTTTGGGTCACTAATATTGTCTTGTCAAGAAAACCTCGCGCAGAATTGACAATGGCCTTTGGCCTGTAGAGGCTGACAAAATGACAAGAATTTTCAATGAGGATAACTCGTAACAAATGTGTAACAAAAGCAGGCATGGAATGCTGACGCCAAAAGCCCGGAGCCCAGCACTCATCGTGGAACAGCAGTGACAGTCTTACTTGCAGTGGCTGCAGCCATCATTGCAGGCAGCGAGCGCGAGTGGTACTGTGGGTCAAGAAAACATGTAGCATCGGAATAAGTAGCAGCAGAAAACCTGAGGGTTCCGGTATATAGCTGTTTATGGTATAAAGCCATGCCCCTTTCCCCAACAAAGAGCCAACAAAAATAGTGATTCAGGCCCACGTGTCCTGGGCTTTTAAGTGACCAGGGAGAAAAAAGTATAAACCTTGATATCATCATGGTTCCTTTAAAGAAATAGGTATTAAAGTATGGTACTCCAAAGCCCAGTGTCGTTGCGAAAGCAGCCCAACATATCATAGAAGCCTAACTAATGGCAAATATTATACCTCGAGGCTCGTCATGATTTTACTATAAAGAAGCCCAAAACCCTATCCTAAATATTCAAGCCCGTGCATTAATTTCCGGCCTAAGATCCCGAGATCAAGGTTCAGGGGCGAGGGCAAGCGGCAAACAGAACTGTGCCTGTAGTCCCCACTGTAGTTCATGTTTTGGTTTGACCAGTTTTATATGTAGGATCCTATAAAGGAACCTAGACCAGGAACTACAATGGAGACAACAGGCGGGTTTGGGAAGGCCGAGGTGGAGCCAGCCTGCACCTTCTTTCGCAAGGAGTCGATCACCTGCTCTCAGCAGAGAGATGTGAAGCCCTGGGTCCAATAAGCACCGGGGTAGTAACATAGGGGGCGTTGATAGTTGGAATAGGGTTGGGACCTTTATAGTGAGAATAGGGCTTTGGCTACGTAAGGACCAATATTCGCAGTTGTTTAGGCTTCGACGTTGCTTTTTTGTTTGGCCCTTTATAACATCTAAAAATATCGTAAACAAGATCCTCTTAAGCCCAATAAGGGAACACAAAGATCCCAAGGCCTGTCTAGTTCTTCTTATTATTACCATGAGTTTTGCTGTTGTATTACTCATACGACGATTAATGTTTTCGGAGTTTTTGCTGCCACATCGTGAAATAATGCCGCTGCTTTTGAATTTTGTGATTGCCATGACCGCGGTCATAGCGAGAGAAGTCTTAGTGCTGTTGCCGCCGTTCTTCCCACGACTTGTAACGCTACTGTAGTGACTGTACTGCCTTCATGCAGGTATAGGGCTGGTTCCCGACTGATAACAGAAAGGGCCCCATACTCTCTGATTCAGGAATATACCTTCAAGCATAGTATGGATGCCTCGAGAACTCCAGGAATATTCCGTAACCCTAAACCCCAAACGCGAAGGCACATCTCTTGATTAAGGGGTCTGGGGGCCCTCCAGGAAGCATCATTGTTCCTCCCGTGCCGACATGCAAAGACTACCCTCCGGACGTCCTGTAACGACACGCGCAGAAATGATGATGCCATTTTGGGGGTTCGGGTCTAGGCATCTAAACCTCAGTTTGTGTTTTGTGCCCGAAGGAACAATCCTGTTGCCACACCTGTTGGCCTCCAGAGTGTCTGGAGGCAACAGGCAGACCCTAACCCAGAAAAGAACCCAAGCCTCCTCGACCTTGAAAGCCTAATATAGGGGCCTGAATAATAAACACAGGGTTTTGGGGCCCATTATACTATACTGATAATAAGGAACCCACATAATAATAGTGGTACGCCCCTATATTGACATCAAAAGCCTGAAGCTCTAAAGTCCACCGGTAGGAAGGCCTCCTTGAGAGGGCTCAACTCGGATTGGAAGCAGCCTGGTATACGACCCAGCTTTTTCCCGGAGTGCCCAATACCCCGTGATTCCCGAATGTACCAGAGATTCCGAAGGGTTTAATATTCAGGTACTTGGAGGTTCATGGGTAGTTATAAAGTGTTGTTATAAGTAGGGTAACTATACTTATAAACCATGTTAGGGGACGTGAAACCCCACTTATAACTACTCATGAACCTCCAAGTAGATTCCTTGATTTAAGGTATTGGGTTCTCTAGGATCGGAAGGTGCTCCGGCAAACTAAGAAAAGGGGCCTGCATTACATTGGCTCTCAGAGGGGGGGTGATACTAAGTACCAGTTTTCAGTAGTCTACAATACTGTAGAATGCTTTATGCTAGAGCTATAACTATGGGTACTTCTCTAAGTTAGGGTCCTTTATTTGGCCCCCAAATAGTAAGGCACCCTTATAAACAGGGACCTTGAAAGTAAACCTAATTAGAGAACTAAGACTACCTACAAAGGGACGATCAGGACCTGCATTGATAGCCGGTCTGGCTCTTCGGGGCTCAAGCGTCTGGGCTCTAGAAACAGCTTTGAGGCTTTGTGCTGCACGAACACAACTAAACCGAAGTGCAGCTACATGAGTTTCGAAGCATGGTTTCGCTCTACTTACTCATGTGGTACGAAGGAGATGATGCGGATATGTCGGCTTCAAGTTTCAAGCAGGATCTTTAGCACTGGCATCCCCGCCAAGCCAGCCCCTATGTACACTCACCAATCCTAACTGGACTCACCCCGAACCCAACACCCACTTTGTGATTTAATTGAACCGAAACAAGTTCCGGCAGGATTGCACATGCTCAACGAGGTTAGAAGTGGCCTACTCATCGACGAAGAATGGAAATCCTACCTGACGCAGGTAGAGCAAAGACCCCGGCGCTTGGCGGCCATAAGCCTGCGACGAGATGGAGTTGTAGGTATTCCGATTTTGGCAAAGAATCTACGATATCCTTGTTTTGCTTTGCCTGCTTGAAGGTTCATGGCATTTGATACATACCTACTATGCTAATTAGGCGGGCTGAAGAAGCACAAAGACTTTAACGTCACCAAACAGACAAAAGCTGGCAGCAAGGGAGGCCCTTGATATATGCACTTATGCACCCAGTCATGGACTCGCAGGCAACTTTGCAACTGGTTTAAGGCTTTAGGGCATGGGCTTCACGAAAACCTGTGGGGTCTTTAAGCGACTAAACCCTACCTTAAACCCTAAACCCTAAACTATACAGCTCGATCCCAAGCCTCAGGTCCAGGAATGCTAACCGCACCCATCCCTTGCGCATGAAGATTTCCGACTTTCATCAGAGTTGTCAAACTGTTTTCCATTTCTGGTAGGATGCTGGAGTTATGGGTGTGGAGCTTAGCGGTCGATGACACGAGTTCCAATACGATCGTGTGCGGCATCCGCTATGGCCGCTGCTTTGAAGCTGACAGGATTGATTTCACATGTTTTCGGCACATCCTTTCCCGCTCCTAGTCAAATAACCTAATTTTGAGAAGCCCTATATACACCAACACAACAACCTAAGAGAATCCTTTGCCAAGCTCCACCTAAGGCTTTGTACCCAAAACCCTAACCTTTCAGTTGGATGGAACCCTACCGAAACCCAAACGCTTGCAGAACACAGAAACCTTAAGCCTAAGCGCTGATAGAACCCTACAGAAACCTCAACCCTAAACCCTTTTATAGAACCGCATAAAAACCCACGTTTTCGAAAGTACGAGGCAGGCCTGGCAGCAAGCTCTCCGACTTCTCGTCGGAGGTGTTCGAGCCTTTTAGAAAAGACAGGGCAATGGGTTGGCCTAGGGTTTAAAGGTTTCAGGGCCTAGGCTTTAGAGTTGTTCACGTGCTCTTAGGAAGGGGCGGCCCACTGTTGGGGTCTGTAAGGATTTGTACCGGCTTATTTGATCTTGTAAGATTCCTCAGGTCGTGCATCGTGTTCTGTGCTGCAGGGATGTTGACGACGTGCTGTGTCGTTTCGGTCGGAGGCGTGCGTTTCAAGTTTCCAGCATGTATGGCAGCTTTTGCCCGACTATATGCAAGAGCATCCGTGAACCACGAACACTGCTCATTGCATTGCAGAGTTTCGAATTCAGAGTTTCAGTTGGTGGGCCAGAACCCTGAGGCTCCAATATCCCTTAATGCCTGAACGGTACCTACTAGGTAAGGGGGGGGGGTTAAACATTAGATGCTGAAAGCCGTAAGGCCTAAACCCTAAGCCGCTGAAGCCTTTAAATCCTAAAACCCTAAACCCAAAGCAAGAACAAATCATTTCTAGACCATTTCAAATGTTTATGTAGGGTTTCAGGTTTTTAATCGCCTAAACGCGACGGCTCAAGATGTACGTAGCACAATTTAGGGGTGCAATGCTTTTGTCATCGACAAAACCGAGGCCGCACGTCCAGCTACGACCATGCAGTAGGTGACGTTGTAGGTGTACTATCCTAAACCCTACCAAGGCGACCCGGCAGCGAGCGGCAAGTTACCCGACCCGGGAGTTTGATAGAACATGACAGCAACGAAGTGAAAGCCGCACCCGAACGGGACTGTAGGCAAACAGCACCAGAGGTTCGACGAGAGGCCTTAATAATTCGACCCCGGTCTGGTGGTAGAGTATACCATCCTTTCTCTTTGTCTACCGACAATTCGGGCGTACGACTTCCCTCGCAGCATCAGAGGCGGCAACGTGCGAATCGTAAAACAATCACACGATGCACTAACTGTGTGGGCGGAATGTGGAAACTGCAACTACCCCTTGAGCTTACCGCAGAAGACGCAAATCGAGGTTTGGCATCATAATGACCGAAACCTCACCCAAACCCTAGACTCTAAACCCTAAGCCAAACCCCACGACGCTTTCTTAGGCTCCCGGCCGTGCCGCCCGGCTTTCTTGAAGCCCTCTCTGGAGGTCTGACACCTGAGCCGACCTTGGCAAAGCGCATGTGTGAGTTGGTGTTGGGGGGGCGGGGGCATTTTGATAAGTAGAATAAACTTCAAACATTCTAATGAACCCCCAAAATGGCACCGGCGACGACGCAGGGGGTGTGTGTGTGGAGGTGAAGCTTGGGATGTAGGGGTTCAGGGAGTGCCTGCGGCATGGCAAGGATGCGAGGTGCTCTTGCAGCTCATACCAACTAGGGAAGTTAAACTCCACATGGGCCAGCGATAGTTCAAGCAGGAACTCTGTCATATTCCAAAAAACAAACAGCACGCCCCAACAGCACCAACAACGAAGCCTGTAGCAACAGTCATGCTGCAGCTAAAGTGCCCCCCCAACTCCCAAACCTTGAAACCCTACCCCCTAAGCTTCCTAAACCCTAAACCCTAGGCCTTGTGTGACCCCTAAGCTCCAAAAACTGTACTCTGAACCTGAGCCTCGAAACCCCAAGCTCCATTCCCGACATATCCTGGACCGTAGGCCCGAAACCCTACACCTTAAACCCTCGGCCTGAAACAGTGAAGCCCTGTAAAACCCTGGCCCTGATAGAATTCTTAAAGAACGCCGAAGAGAACCCCTCACGAGCTCCTTATGGAAACTTCAGCTCCGAAACACCATAGAATCCGTGGAGAATCCTTGAAGAACTCCGTGTAGAACTCCTTATCTTACTTGTCCTGGATCCTGGAGGAAGTAAAGGTTAACCTTTGGGATTCTGTAGGGTTTGCGGGGCTACATACTCTACTACTAAGCCAACCCTAAACCCAAAACCCAAAATCCTACACCGCAGAACGCAAAACCCGGAAACCCTGCAATCCTGAGTTGGTTGTCTGTAGGCTTATTGCCCTACGTACTCTACTACTAAGTCAACCCAAACCCAAAACCCAAAATCCTAAACTCCTGAGCCCAAAATCCTCAAACCCTGCAGCCAGAAACTCCAATATCCCTTAATTAAGGAAAAATTCCTTAAATCATATTAGGGATCCTACTATATTTAAAGAATATTCCTTAATTAATCTGGGCAGCCCTCAGTCTGTTGGGCTCTTAGGCCCCGGCAGCTCGGTAAAGCGCTGCCCATAGCCGACACTAGGGGAGGACATGGCTCGAAATATCGGGTTCTCAAAGTTTTAGGGTTTAGGGGTTTTGGGTTACATGGCTTCGAGTATCGGGTTGAGGAGTTTAGCGTTTAGGCCCTAAGAGGGGTCTTGGGGTTTAGATCCTTTAAGGGTGTAGAGTTACATGGCTCCGAATATGGGGGCCTGAATAATCAGATTAGGGTTTTGGGCTACGTCGTACTAGAGTGGTGTAGGAGTTTCCGAAAATAGGGGGTACCTTATTTTGGGTCCTACTATTTAGGGTTACTATATTGCGGTCCCCTATTTTCGGAAACTCCCATATAGGGACTACGAGGGAATACCAGGCCTAATGGTTCCGACCCCTGCACTACCCGGAGCCACAGATCCAGAACCCAAAGAAGAACACTAAACCTGAACCTGAAGCATGCACACTAAGCCCGAACACCCGTCACTCAGCACGCTGCATCCGAAGCCTCTATGGCTCTATGGCCTGTATTTCAATTCCGGTTCCTTTTGAATCGGGGGACAGTGTTTTCTACATGTACCTTTTCTCGCAAGAACTCGTAGACAATGTGTATATATATATACATACATACTCACGTACGTACGCTATTTCTGTAGGCAAACACACTGCTCGCTAGTATTACTTTTGAGGCTCATTCCTTTGCAACCCGGCTGGCACAAATCGAAGTGTCAACTTTCAGCAGTTGGTGTTTAGGGTTTGGGATTTGTGTATGAACCCGTAGAGTAGCCCTTATAGTAACCCTTGGGGTTGGGGCTTATAAGCTTTAGGGTTTAGGGTTTAGGCTTAAAGGGTTTAGGGTATAGGGTTTAGGGTTTAGGGTTTCATTGAACTGAGGCTTCCTAGAATTAACCAAGCCGACACCGAGAGCTTCTTGCTCAGGGCTTGAGCAGCTTCGCCATGGTTGTTTCAGGTTTAGGCTTTAGGGTTTTAGGGTTTAGGGTTTTAGGGTTTTAGGGTTTAGGGTTTCAGATTTAGGGTTTAGGGTTTCAGGTTTAGGGTTTCAGGTTTGGGGTTCAGTGTTTAGGGTTCAGGGTTCCTCAGAGTTCTTCAGGGTTTGGAGTAGGGATGTAAGTATAGGTTTGAGGGTCTCGGGTTTGGGGCTACTGAAGGTATCTCCACAAAGTCTTTCCTCTGCCAACAGCACTTTGTGTGTATGGCATGGGGTGAGGTTTCAGAATTACATTGGGTTTTGTGGTCTGGTATACTACAGTTACATCAAGGAATTGTAAGAAGGAATAGTTAAATATTTTCGGATTCTATACTCGGAGGTGGGGCCCTAAAGAACCACATCGGAAAACTCCCAAAGAGTTAACAACCCTCAGCCACCCAAAAATGCCACTAACCCTGGCCCTAGCCCTCAAATTTTACCATAGAAGCAGGCCCCAAATGGTAGTTTCCGAAAATCGGGGACCCTAATATCGTACCCTAAATGCAAGGATCCTTATTATAAAGGCCCCAAAATAAGGTACCCCTAATTTTCGGAAAGTTCCAAATCAACCGGGGAGTGGGGACAAAGCGATCCGACAAGCAAGCTTTCAAACACAGAGACTCCAAGTTCATAATATGGATCCCCCTTAGGGACTTTGGGGTTTAGGGTTTAGGGTATAATTCCATGAATATTCCTTAATTCAGAGAGTGTTGGAGTCCCTGGAACCCTCGCTATCTGCGATTCCCCCGGCGTTCGTTGGGCTTTTCTTGGGTTCGTTTTGGCAGTCGTGGGTTAAGGATTTGCATCGCTTGGATGGCGGGCCGGTAATCTAAGCCGAGATCACCAAGTTAGGCACCCTGAAAGGAAATTCTTGCTTGTCCAGTATCCTATGGGAAGTCAAATTCAAAGCTACCCTCGGGCATTATATAGGGGTTATAACACCTAATACCAAATAGGTTAAGGGTTACCTACTTAAGGTGCTTGCACTTGAGAGAACGTGAAACAGAACGGATCTTGAATGTACGTAGCACCGCGCCCAATACGACATGTATAATGCTCTGAAATGAAAGCCAAACCCAAAGCTTGAAATCCTACAGCCCCATCTTTAAAGACGCTAAACACCCCTAAACCGGGACAGAACACTGCTGATCGGCCCTTAACCGTGACTTCCCCTAAAACCGGGAGCACCCGATTAACAAAAATGTTAAGCCCGAACCCCATTGAAACATCCAGCAAACTTCGGAAGCAACCACAAGCCTCACAAACAGTAGATTTCTCGGCCTTCTCGGGCTTCTTCTTCTCTTTCGGCTCGTTCTTCGGTGGCTATGTTTCTCGAGCCGGCTGTTGTCCTTGACCTTCCTGCGAGGGTTTGATTCACGGATCAAACAATCGCGACAAACCCCTCAGCGCTCGAGGACTGGTACGTGAGCTCGACTAGGGGTCGCCGGAGCAGCTCGACCAGGCGTGCGAGGCGCAGCTCCAGGAGCGCTTGGAGTCGCCCTCGACGCGACGGGCCGCGACCCGCCTTGAGCTACCATCTCCTCGAGAATCCTCTGCAGCTGCAACCTACCTTTGGTTAGCAGGGAATGGAAGAATGGTAGTAATAGTAGTTATAATTGTACCCCATTCCTGCATGCCCTACTAACCAAAGGTAAGGCAAAACTGCAAAGTGCCAGCCTGCCTCGCCTCTTCTCCTCCAGCTGTCGTGACGGCAGCTCCTGCTGAGCCTGCATCAGTGACACCACCTGCTGCTGCAGCCAGCCATCTGGTTGATCAAATAACTGTTCAAGCAACTACCCCATGCTTGGAGCTTAGGGTTTAGAGCTTGGGATTTGGACGCTCACACTCGGACGCATCCAGGCAACGCCTGCAAGGATTTAGGGTTAGGCATGTGGTCTAGGGTTTAGGGCTTTTAGACATGGCGTGGTAAGAGCAGCATGGTATACTGCAACATTGTAGCAGTGAAGTGTGGTCCAAGAATTGCCTGCGGAATCATGATGCGCAGCATTACAGCACCCTGCGCAGTTTGGCCTAAACCCTAAAATGCTGGATAGAAAAGCCCTAAACCCTAAATCCCATAAACCCCCAAACACTGAACCCCTAAACCCTAGAATCCTGAACCCTAAAACCCACCACCGTTTTTTGAGACCTCGAAGATGGGCCCTGGCTTCGCACTCTTTGGCTTCTACTTTGCCCATGATCTCCCTGACGTAGGAAATCAGAAGCTGGAGCCCAACAGCCGCCTTTACCGTTGGTTTAGGGTTTAGGCCTCCTTTACCTAGGGTTTCGGGTTTAGGGCTCCTTTACCGGAGGTTTAGGGTTTAGGGCTCCTTTACTGAAAACCTCCTAAGCTTCAACGAGAATCCCTCAGCTTGATTTCCTGCACTTCTCCTGCAAACATCTAAACCCTGAAAACCCCAGACCGTTAAACCCCCGTAACGCACTTTCGACTTAGGCCCAAAATCCCTAAAGCCACGCCTCAGACCCCGACACCACCCTGGAAGGAACAACCCTGCCAAGCTCCCAAAAAAACCATAGAGCGCCAGACACAAGCCCCAGAAAGCCGAAAACCCCAAAACCAAAATTCCTTTAAAACCCCCCCAAACCTAACACCCTAAAACCCTGAGCCATGAATCCCCAGAAACCTCTTCTACATCTTTTCTCGAATCTTATAGAACCCTCGACAGACCCTAGAAACTATCATAAACCTGTTCTTGAACGGTAAAGGCCACATAACTCCCCCTGAATCTGTCCTGGAACCGATTTGAACCCCTAACCGCTAAAACCTTGACCCTCCCTAAACCCTAAACCCTGAACCCTGAACCCTAAACCCTAAACCCTAACCTCAAAGGACCCTAAAACTCTGGCATCAGGGAGCCCTTAAAGGTACCCTTCAGCACACCCATTGCGGGCTCCTACGCTATAAGGGGTCCCTTTAGGGTTTCCTACTTGGAGGCCCTTTTGACTTAGTAAGTCTACTTAGTATCCCTTAGAAACCCTATTATAATCCCCCATAACCCACCTTACTAACCCTACTTGCTAAGTCAAAAGGGCCTCCAAGTATAAGGGTTCCTAAACTACTCTAAGGGTTCCTTTAAAGGCTCCTATGAGGTACAATGAAGGCTCTAGACTTTAGGGTTTCCTCTAAGGGTTCCTATACTACTTTCAGGGTTCCTCTAAAGGCTCCTAGGAGGTACAATGAAGGCTCTAAAACTCCAGCATCAGGGAGATCTCGGATCCATCGGTTTTTCGACAGGCCCGGCGAGGGCACACGGAGCCAACTGCCAAGGGGGAGCTTCGACCCCCTGGTGTAGGGTCTTATAGGCCTTAGGTACTATTTCCGTTAAAAGGAGGACTCTTTCAAAGGTCCTAAGCTGAAGTTTATTTAGGACGTAGAATCTGTAAGGCTTTCATATGCTTAGAGTTTTTGAAATCCATCTCTCAGGTGAGACTTTGAGATCGCGCTGTACGAGTTGAGAGTTGGAGACCGAGCTTTCGGAGGCTTGGTGTAGGGGCTTTAATAATTAGAATAGGGTTTTGGGGGTATTCTAATCACCAAGGGCAAGGAGTCGCGTGCGTTTCACAGAGCCCTTGCTTATCACAACAACGGTTTGGGGATTAGGGGTTGGGACTTTGGGATGTACATGAGTTCCTATGATCAGTTCGAGCATGCTGCGTCCCAGATAAGCTGCTCTGCAAATCTTGCTTCACCCTGGCGGAAAACATGGCTCTGGAAACTAACTGTGTTCTGCGAAGCTGCATCAAAGCAGCAGATTGCACACAGTGGCTACAGTACTAGTACCGCCCTTAAAGGTCTCCCATAGCATTCCTGATGGTATCCGTTTAGGCCCCTTGTAGGAACAGTGAACAAGCCTGCTGCCAACCAACCATCAACGTGAATGTAAGTTGCATTCCTGAGGGTTCCTGGTTGCACTTCTACTGATGATTGCCAGCATCCGACTCCATGCCGCCACTATTCTCGGTGCCAATGACCTAATTTCCATTTGTGGCTGGGTTGTTCTTTCAGCAACTGCTACTGCTAAACTTGTCTTGCTGCTGCGGGGAGCTTCTCCTCCCAGTGGCACCGGTACAGCAACGACGGCTGCCCCAACGACGACGGCGAAAATACGAATAGTTACTCTATTTCACATATATGACTACATAGGTTGGCCTTGACGAGGACAGAATCATCAATACTCCTCGCTGCCTGCGCTGTTTCTACATCAGGTGTATTAAGCTTGTCAACATTGGGCTCACAACTACCTGAAACTCTGAAGTTAAAACAGCTGTATTGCATATATGCTTCCAAACCCCAACAGTTAAACCGTAAACCTTAAACCCGAGCTTTGTCGAACCGGCATATTGCCGCCATTCCCAGATTTCGAAAACGGCGTGCTCACACGGCCAGGCGCTCTGCTATATACCTGCGACCGAAACCCTGGGATTTGACTGTTCTTCGAGAACTTTCAAGACTCATAATCTCGCCCCTTCTTGAATTCAACTCAAACCATGATCGTTTCCCAAATCCCTACAACAAAAACTCCCGTGCTCGCAGACTATGCCACCCCTTCGACAAGGGTCCGAGTTTGGAGAAAAGTTAAAATCACACTACAGGGGGTTTTGTGGGGCGTCCTTCTCAGCTTTCATGTATGGCATACACTCGACATCTTGAAGACAAATCGGAAACTAGCTAATGCTCGTCGGACGCTGATGTGTTGGGGTTCTGGTCTGGCTATGGTTTTGCATTTTGAAAGGTTGGCTTCAAGGTTTTTATGCTTGATGGATTCGGTTGTTCTTGGTTTCTTGGCTTCCGTTGCAGTCAGGCTGAGTTCTCAAATCTGCACCACGAAAAAGTCTCCCTCCACCACGAAAAAGTCTCCCTCCGGGGTTTTGGTTCATGGTCTTCGTATCCATTGCCTCGTAAGCATCCATATGAGGAGCACGTCACACAGCAACAATAAGCCATGAATTTTCGAGAAACCCCAGTATGCTCGTCACATGTGCCTCTTCCTTTCTGCCTCAATTTCTGCCCGCATCTCGTCCAGCGAAAGGTCTCGATATCCTTGGTGCCGCGGCGGTGATGATGCAGTCTAAATGCTGAGAGGTTGTGATTGTTGTTGGACCCCGCCAGGCCAAAGTGGAACCACATCTGAAATCTTTTGGAATCTGATGCAATCTATTAGTCGGCGGACGATGTAGATGCATCGTCGGGCAGGCATGCTACACGTCACTTCATAAGCGAAGGAGCTCCCCGTGTTCAGGTCTTACATCCGAAAAACTCCCCCGGTCCCAATACCTGACCATGGGAGCATGCAGTCGGTTTAAACCAACAACCGGTATGGTTTAGGGTCGGACTTGCACCCAACCCAGTGTGCTAGGCCAACCCAAACCCATCTGAACCTTGAACCTGCCGAGATCTGCCGAGGGTCCTACAGCTGCTGGTCCTGGATTCGTTCGCACCTGCACAACATCTTGCGGCTCAGTCTTGGCCTGTGCTTCTTGCTTGCCACGTTGAAGGTCACCTTGGCGAGGCCAAAGTTGTCTCATGAAGAAGCCGATCAACGTCTTACTTGTCCAGTATCCTATAAGAAGTAAAGGTTAACCTTTAACCTTTGGGATTGATGGGGTTTAAAATGCCCCCAAGCAGGGTAAAAAGTTGCCTACTCTACCACTTTATTTGCTGCCGGATGTGTTTTTCGTCGGGCACAGCGAACTTGCGACGATTGTTCCCTTTACCTAGCCAGGACAAAGCCCCATTGCAGGGTAACTTCGAAGAACGACGATAGGGTTTGAGGTTTTACTGTAGGCACCGTCAACCTCGCAAAACTGTAGAAACTTCACACGCCATCCGTCAAACCGCAGACCAGCCGAAATTTATTTTTGCGGAAGGTCCTCTTGCGCGGACGTTGGGTTCTTGTAGTGCTTATTGGCTTAGGGTTTCTTTGCTTCCAGTTTGTTTTGTATTTATGGCCAAGGCACTGATCCTGGATTGCAGGGACTGGACGCTGCTGGATCGCTTTGGCAAGCGCCGGCCGTCGACACTCCGTGCCCGGTTACTGACACGGCTGGCTCTGCTGACATGACTGATGCGGCTCACGCGGCTGGCATCACTGACGCGACTTCTGCGGCTGACGTTGCTGGCATTGCTGGCGCGGCTGCTGGCGCGGCTGCTCGCTCTGCTCGGCCGACCGCCCTGACTGCTGGTCCTGCTTAAAGCCCGGCCGCGGCTCTGTGAATGCCCGAGGCGTGGGGTTTCGCCAGAGCGGCCGCGGGTCTCAAGCGGGGGCAGGGTCTGAGGACGCCTCGGGGTGCCCGCCGGAGAGTGAAGTGATCGTAGTGGCTCAGCTTGAGCAGCTGGCTGCCCACTTGGGACACGCGGCTTGATCTGCGGTGGGCTACTGGGCAGATCTTCCATCGACAGGCGCAGGATATTCCTTAGAACGCTGTGTCGTCTCTGCAGGTCCACCAGCTGGTCCAGTGCGGCTTCCCCAGGCAAAGCCTCCAACTGCGGAAGCAACGCCACAGCAGAACTGACCTTCAGCTCTGTCATCTTCCTTACATGTCAAGCTGCAACAGCTAGGCAGCCACCTAGATGTATTGCCAGTATTGCATATAAGAAGATATGTGCCCGAAGCTCTGACCGACTGCAAACTCACGACACATAATACCAAAAGCTGACAAGGGTCAGCTCCTGCACCAAGGATGCGAAGTCGCGCATCAGGGCATCCACAGTAAGGAGCAGGGTGTTGCTCTCGTCCTCATCGTCTTGGTACTCCAACATGGCCTGCTGCGTCGCGGTGTGCACGGCCTGCCTCAGCTGCCACACCCTCGCAACCCCAATGCCATGGAACCCTGTCGTGGCGGTCCTCGTCGTGGTCGTCGCTGTCGTCGTCGTGCGGGGCGCACGATGGCTTAGGGATTAGAGTGGGGAACTAAGCCAACAGCCGAGCTGCTGATGAATCTGCGCCCGCGAGCGGAGGGCCAAAAAGGCAGAGGCCGGGCCTTTCGAAAGAGAGGTTCGGAGAGGGACTGTCGGATTGAAGCATTTCTAAAGCGTAAAGCTGTCTTTGGGCGCTTGAGGCTAGCGTGAGTAGAATGCAGCCCGGAGTTACCAGCTGAGTCGTTATTGTACATGTTGAGCTAAACCACTCAGGTTTGACTCTTTTGGGTTTAGGTCGTACGGTTGATGATATATACCCTGCATTACCCTAATGACGCTAAACTATGGGAATTATGGTATTTTCCTTACTATGGGTAATGCAGGATTTATCTCATCAACCGTAGGGCTCTTCTGGAGCCAGCTCAAAACAGCATGTTGACGTTCTACGATGATTTTGCAAGGTGAACGAGGAATAGTATGGGGGCCTCAACAATTAGAATAGGGTTTTTGGGCCCATTATACTATAAGTATAATAAGGAACCTCCGAACATAGTATTGGTAATTATTTGGGCCCCCCATATTACACATGATCATCTCTCGCCGATCGGAGCTCGGGACGAAAAACTGCACGAGACATGAGAACTCAACAAACGAAACCGCCACGACTGACCCAGGAATAAGAGGAGATTGCGTGAAGATGTATGAAAATGCAAACATTACACTTGTAGTCTTACAGATGTCTTATAGTATGAATATGATGCTGGGTTAGAGTTATATTCGTGTGAGTAGCCCTAGGGCCTGCAAGCCCAAAAGCAGCGAACACCTGCAAAAACACCGAAAACACCTGAACTCAAAAGCCCGAGTGAACCCGGAACCCTATGAATCCCAAACCCCCCAACATGTAGCAGAATCCTGTATACGGTTGATGGACAAAATCCTGCATGACCCAGAATAAGGAATATACCATAATTCCCATAGTTTAGGGTCCTTAGGGTCATGCAGGATTTTGTCCATCAACCGTATCTTATGGAAACCCGCAAAGGAATCCTTAAATGCCCCCTAAGCCGATGGTGTGTTGGGAGGCCTTCAGCTCCCGTTGGTGTCGGTGCACGGCTGGATGTGGTGCTGGCCGAAGTGCCTTTAAAGGGCTCTATATAAGGGTTACTTAAAGGATCATGGTACTAAGTCCCCTGATCCTCCAAGTACTATAAGGGCTCTATGATATAAGGGGCCTTAATAGTTAGAATAGGGCCTTGCCGCCCGAACCACACTTTACGCCCTGAAGTCCACAAACCCCAACCCCCCGGCACACCATCCACCCTAAACCCTAAACCCTAAACCCTATACCCTGCACTCACACCATCCCTAAACTCTAAACCTTAAACCAAAGTAGTCCGTTAGAACTAGCAGTGTACACCTGCGGAATCCTAAAACCTTACACCCTATTTTCGAGATCCCACACTCAAAGGCTAGGAGGACTGAGTATGTAGGGTTATAATTGGGGTTATGCGTCCCCGGTTATCCTAGCTATCACCTTCCTTGTAACCTTACTTGCTAAGTGCTTGGCACCTTTAAGTAGCACTCTGGCTCATGTGATATAGGGTGTTTTGTTGCTGGTATGCGTGGTATCCCCATAGTAAACCCCAAATATGCATCCGCCAATGTTGCAAAGCAGCCCTCTATGCACTCACAAACATTCGACAAACTCAATTTCGAACATCCATAAAACCGTTCAGACACAAAACCCTCAAGACGGCAAGACATAGAATAACACAGAGATTGTAGTTTTTAACAACGAGGTGGACTCAATATCAACCCACTTCAAGTAACCCACTATAAAACCCCGATAAGCCTTCTACAAACCTCCTTAGAACCCTGGAACGCTCTTAGAATAAATAGAATACAGGCCCGACTTTGCCTTTGGAGGCATGGCGTGCGGTACGTGCACTGTGGTGGTGCTCCTGAGTTTCTTGGAGGTGTCACTAGGGTTTAGGTTCGGGAAGTTTCAACAAACACCTGAGCACTAACACTACTGCATTTTTTGGGTTTCTTATTAAGACTTCCTCCTGCAAGTCCGTTAAAAGGCAGATTTCATCTCGTGGCCTTAAACCTTGCACAAGGCTCCTTCAGAGGGTTTCGAGGCTCCATAACTGCACTTGAAGAAGACTTGAAGTGCGATACTGGGGGCTAGAACTCGAATAGAGTTCTGCTTTTTTCCTTACGCATATAGCCTGGCCTACAGGGATACTGTCGATGATAGAAATCCCATATAAGGAAAATATTCCCATTAGGGTCATGCAAGATTTATATCATCAACCGTATTACTACGGAGTATTCGATTGCTGTATTGTCTTATCTACAAGCTCTTATGTTTTCCATACTCTCGCTTCTTTCTGCCCATCATCACACATGAACGGAGTTTTCGGGTCTACGTGTTCTGCCTCAGGTTTCAAGGTTTAGTCGCCAACCATGACCAGGAACGTAAATTGACAGATATAGATGATAGAAGTACAAACAAGAATCACAACCACGATCGTGCTTCACTGCTAGCACAGCTAGAATAAGCTGGACACCCAAAGTAAGAAGACCAGAAAAACTGTAAGTCCCAAATATGGGGTCTTAATAAGTAGAAGAGGGTTTTGGGGGACATTATACTAATTACAGATATATTAAGGGCTAAAGGGAATACCATTTGTAATTATTCGGACCTGCATATTACAGAACCTTGTGAAAGCCCTCTGAAGACCTCATAGCTCGCCCAGCGGCGTCCCAGCGCTCTGGACAACTTCGCTCGTGCTGCTCCTGTGCCGCTAAGGCCAGCCTCGGCTCAGTCTGGGCTCAAACCGTAAGCCCTAAACCCTAAACCCCTCTTTAAACCCTAAACCCTCATCGAACCCTTGTCGAGCCCTAGATCTTTTCCGCTTTGGAAACTCTTCTTTAATAATTTGTTTGCGGATCCCCAGCCCATAGAGGGACCCCTTTTTGGAAGCCTATAGTACCCTTCGAAGGGGACCCTCTTATTGAACCCTAGAGTACCCTTTAAGGGGGACCCATATATTGTACCCTTGAGAGGATGTAGGCGCCAAGGTAACGCATAGGGCTTCAGCACCCCTCAGCACATGTCTCCCTAGGATCAGAGAGGAAATTGTCCCTCGTTAAGCCATATTGGGGTTTCGGGTTTAGGCTGTAGGGTTCAGGGTTTCGGGATTCTTCGGGGTTTATGGAAGATTCCTCAAATCATCTTCAGGATCTGCTTGTCCTTTAACCCCAAACCCTGATCCCGATCCCATCTAACACCGAAACCCAGAGAGCCCAATACCCCTTAATTAGGGAATATACCTTAAATCATTCGGGGCTTCATATTATGATTTAAGCTATATTCCTTAATTAAGGGGTATTGGGCTCTCTGGGAAGTTCAGTTCATCGCGAAGGGGCTGCTGTCCACAGAACCTGCACTTCACGGGCCGGAGCTCACCTCTCGCGAACCAGTGCTTAGTAGCAGAGTAGGTAGCCGTGAAATCTTCTTGGGGAACCATCAATGCTATATAACCCCAAGGTTAAGCTTTTTTTAATGTAGGCTACTGGACAAGACTGACAAGTAAGAGCGAGTGCTTGGCTTTCTGAAGGCATGTGTGGTTGTGCGTTCAGAGAAAAGTCGCCACCAACTATGCTTACTGTATCCCTTGGTCTTCAGGGATGCAGGAGCATCTTCGCCGGGCCGACCTAGACCTAAGAAGGTGAGAAGCTGTCAAGCCAACAGCATGGCACCTCTGTGCCGCGGGGGGGGGGGGGGGGGNGGGGGGGTCAGTTGTCCGTCCCCAAGCCCTGAAACGTCTGAACGACGAGATATTGCAAGGCAGCAGCCATGACCGTGGCTACAAACGGCGCTTGAGATAAGCAAGCTGTTAATTAAACAAAGCCCGGGCTTCAAGGTTCAGGGTTTAGGAGCTGACGGTTTTTGGTTTGGGTTTAATCACTGGCTTCTTGGGTTTCGCGTTAACCACCAAGCCTTGAATCCTAAACCGCATCCGAAAGCACGTGTCATCTTCGAGCCAGGGAGCATGGGTAATTATTGGGGTCTGATCTAGGGGCCTCGATAATTATGAAGGAGTTGTTAATTTTTGGCAAAAAGGGCGGCGGGGGTATTCTATAGCATGTTTGTTTTTAGGAGCCCTATTGTATGGACTGATGTTATTCATGTCTCGGCCTTCTGTAGCACACCCCTGAACTCCAAGAGCTTAAGTCGCTGATTGCACGTCCCATGGCCTTGACTACGGTTGATGGACAAAATCCTGCATGACCCTAAGGACCCTAAACTATGGGAATTATGGTATATTCCTTATTATGGGTCATGCAGGATTTTGTCCATCAACCGTAGTTTACGAGCCTGAATGACTCCAGGCATTTCTTCGTTAGGGGTTCCTCCTTCACACTGAACAAAAAAGACACGCCCAGGCCGTAGTCTAATCACTAAGGCCCCTATACTGAACCCCTATGGTAACTCTTATAGTAAGTCTTGTATCAGCCCCCTAGAAAAATGCTGTAAGGAACCCTATTCTCATGGCCAAGGCCGACATATTATATCAAAGTACCATACAAGCAGCAGAAGAGCAAGCACACAGGGGCCTCACTTCGAAGAAGCTTTCGGGGACTGGTACACCAGAACTACTGCATGGGAACGGGTTTGGAATAGTATTACTAATCATTCCGACCCCTGTGCCGTGCAGGCTGCCATATTCAAGGACGCCAGCTTCACGATGCACATTCAAGAAGATAGAGAGACAGACAGGCAGGCAGACAGACACGTAGATAGATAGACAGACAGATGGGAGGTAGACAGATCGACATACATGTGGGGTTTAGGGCCGGTTCAGGATTCAGACGGGATATGTGGAGGCCTGATTGAGTTTCCTCCTATGATATGTGCTCCTGCGAACATTGAGCGCGATGCGGGACGACCAACCTACAGGTAATGGATGTCGGTAAGAAATCTCAATCACCCGAACCCCGCCTCCTTCAGTTCCAGTTTCAGCCTCCACGAAGAACTTAATTACGAACATTCCCTAAGCCATGGACCCGAATTCTCGTTTAGGCCGCGGCCTCTTGTGTGCTCGGTGTGTAGTGGCAAAGATGCACTACCCCAATGGCTGGAGGCTTCCGCACCTTCGGGGGATTAGGCTTCAGGGTTCGGGGTGCGTTCGTGCTTGTGGCCGGGCCGGCTCATGTTCTTGAATGTTTGCGATTGTTGCTCAGACAAGTCTTTAAACGGCCTGAATGCAAGAAGAAAGAGAAAGGAATCTACTTGGTGGCTATTTTGGGGCAAGATACTCAGAGCAACAGTCCTGGTGTGTTATAGTACAACTGTAAAGGGATTGTAAACGCAAACCATTACTTCTTGAAGCCGCCCTTGTTCATCACCAGGGTGCCCTTTTCCGTGGTAGCTGACTACCCTAGCCCCAGAACGGTTAACTTTGCAGTTATGGCCGGAATTATTCATACCCCAATAAGCTAAAGGTTACCTGCCCAGCCAGAAGTTTGTGCCCCGAATAGCTCAGGTTGCCTTACCAACTGCCATGTAATTAGTGTTGATCTTGGGCGGCCCCTCTTCTTGCCAGAATCCTCGACGGAAGCCTGTTTCTGCGCACAGGCCCAAAACGCATCACAAAACGAATGCTAAACAAATAGCTCAATTTCTGGTCCCCTTTACAGCGCCGAAATGAACCTCAACCGGACGAGAGGCTCTCAGCTGTTCGGGGCGTCCTTCGTGCAGAGCCTCAGTGACGAACTATAGAGGGATATAGAAAGCCTGCAAGGTATGAAAAGCAGGTTTAAGGTTTCTGGTGCTTTGCTATCTTACCATCAATCCTGCTACTTCGAAGCTATGAACAAACTGCTGCGTACTCGCCTTAACTAAGCCCTCAACCCTGAAACCCGATTTCGATGTGAACCCAAAACTCCCAGCCGTAAATTTTACACCTCCTCAACCTCCACCCGGCACACTACAGTTTTTTCGCTCTTTTTGACGGTTTAGGCTCGAATAGGGTGAAGGGTTTCAAGCATTGAGCGCCATGCAATTCCAGAGACATGCTGCGGTTTGCCACCACAATGGACCCTAAACCCTGACCCCTACAGTTACCCTAAACCTACAATAACTAAAACCCTATAACTATCCTAAATCCTTAAAACCTTTCACCCCAAACCCTGACAGTACCCCAAGACCCTTTACCCCAAAACCCTGAAGCCCTAAACCCCGCAACCCTCAGACCCTATAGGGTTTAGGGTTCAGAAGTTCGGGGGTTTAGGGGTTAAGATCATTCTCAATTCAAGGCTTGAGGCAGAATTTGCATAAAGACAAGACAGGGCAGAATAGATAGATCCCAACATTAACCTCTTCTAGTTTAAGTAGACTTGCACATGCTAGTGCCAGTTTCCTAAACCTAAACTTCACGGATCGGAGGTCTAGCTTGCGCCACGAGCTCTGCGGTTGCTGCTGAAATACTATACGTCGTAGGATTTCATGACATGCGCGGTGCTTTCTTAGGTGTCCTTTTAGCAATATGAAACCCACTGTGTAGGGTGCTATTTCAGGGTCCCGTCTTGTCTCAAACTCCCACATACTTCGTATCTTTGGGGTTTAGGGCCTATATGGTTTATGTATCTTGGCTGAGTGTAACCTTGGAGTCTGAACCCGAAGTCCTTCGTCCACAAGTTTCAGCCCAGCTGCGACCATGATGATCCCATTCCTGGAAACAGCTTTGCTCGGTGGGACCCGCTGGATTTCTGAAGCTTGGGCTGCATAGGCGCGATACAGCTGCCAAACAGTTTATGTTGTGCGGCACAACGAGGAGAAACTCATACAAAAGCACAGAAATTGAAACCAATCGTAGTAGGTCTGCCACAGAAAGGAGCACCATGGTGTGCCAGAGGAGCTGGCATGCCATAGCATTGGCGAAGCCGCCCTAATGTAGGGGCCTTCATAAGTAGAATAGGGTTTTGGGCTCCTCTATGGTATAGTTGTAAGAAGGAGCCCCCAGGACTACGTAGTATTGGCAATTACTTATTCTTCTATAGTACTGAACCCGAAGCCCTGTGCCCGGCCTCTTCGTCTGCTTCAACCGAGGGCTTCGCGGGGTGGCGAAACCTTTGGGCTTCGGGCTCTTGAAAGACTTGGAAGTTCACGGGTAGTTATAAGTGCGGTTATAAGTCACCTAAAAGGAGCCAAAAGGATAGTTTCTCAGCTTACAATCCTACTTATCACTACCCATGAACCGTCAAGAAGTGGGGCTTTAGGGCTTCAATGCGCATATACATACTCAGACCCTACACGTCGAGGTTCAGTCTTGTGCGGCAACGCACAGCCCACATCAACCCTTGAATCCTTGATTTTGGCCCCTTTTTTCTGCTACTGGACTCAAGTCGTCTACTAGCCTGGCCTGAAACCCTAAACCCTAAATCCTACAACCCTAAACCCTAAACCCCTCAACCCCTAAACCCTAAACCCCGAACCCTAAGTCACAACTCTTGGCTTCAGCGCGGCTTCGGTGTTTTCGCTGCAGTCGCAAGCTTCAGGGCCTGGCTCTCTTTTTTAGGGGCCTTAACAGTTAGAATAGGGTTCCTTTAAAGGGCTTCTTTTAAGGGATACTAAAAGGATACTATGTTAGGGACCTTAAAAATTAGAATAGGGTTTTGGGGCCCATTATGCCATATTTATAATACGGAACCCCCAAAATAGTATTGGCAACTATTAAAGGGTTTCGGGTCGAGGCTTTGGAATCATAGAATCTGGCCAGCTCTTGCTACTTGGAGGTTCATGGGTAGATATAAGTAGGGTTATAAGTAGGGTAGCTATACTTATAACCCATATTAGGGGACCTGTAACCCCACTTACAACTACCTATGAACCTCCGAGTACCGTACTGATAACAGCTTTCATTCCTAATCTTACTACTATTACGACTACGATGAGTACCATGATTCTGATGATTGGGAAACATGTAATAGGTTGCGGAGTCATACCCAAGGCTTCAGAGATTAGTAGGGGTCAAGGCTTCATGCGAACGTCGCAGGCTCAGGCGAGCGCCGCGGAACCGCCGGACGCCGTGCAGAATATTCCTGACGTTTGGAGATAAGGGCAAAGGTTTCCCTAAAGCCAACGCTCTGAGCCGGGAGCCTAATATAGGGGCCTTAATAATTAAAATAGGATTTTGGGGCATATATTACTATAACTATAATGAGGAACCCTAGGAACAATATTGGTAATTATTTAGGCCCCTATATTAAACCCCAAAACTTCAAATCCTAAACCCTAGGAAGGGACCCTGAACCCTCTCTAAATCCTAAACTGTAAGTAGGGCTCTAGGGTTGTGGGTTTAGGGTCGTGCTTCCTTGCCAAGGGCTCCGAACGGGCAAAAAAAAACCAGATGGCTCCGGCACCCAAATTTGGTTTAGAGCTAACGATTTTTTGTTTAGCCGAAGATATGCGTTCATGTGTGCATGTATACATGTAGGGTACGATGCACTGGCACAGGCGTTTGTGTGTGTATATATTTGTGCATACCTATCTACCTATCTATCTATCTATACGCACATACTTATACTTTTTTTCGACTCATACTTGTGTATATGTATATTCGTACTTCCATGTGCAGTTACTGTTATGTTTATGTATGCACAGATGTGTATACACATAAACTTTTTATATACATACACTCACCTGTGCGTGCGTGTCTGTGTGTGTGTGATGCTTTCGTGTGTATGAAAACTTGTATGCACATGCTAGTTTACGTGCGACGGACCCTTACACATGCACGCACGCACATGCGAGCACACTCCTCGTGCTGCAAGGTGCAGCGGAGACTCAACAAAAGCATAACACCATGGCTTTGCACTACCTTTGTTGTGGCCCTTCTTACATCGAAGCGTACTGCATCTTATGGGCAGCCTATAGCCTTGGGCTACCTGTGCGACTATCGTAAACCCTTCATTTTGCTACATTGAGGAGTCCTCTTTAATTAACCCGAATAGCCCTAAGGCCCCCGAAACCCTGAACCCTAGTCCCGAGGCCCCAAAGACACCAAATCTCCAGGGCCCTAAACCCTAAACTCTCAAGGGGTTAGGGTTTAGGGTTTGCCCCTAAATCCTGAACTCCCAGCTGCGTGCAGCTTAGGTGAGGTCCTGTTCGGCCGCTACTGCGGCAGCAGGAGTAGGCTTTGGAATGGGATGTCGGAACCTGACTTCGGGTTCACAGCTTAGGGCTTCGGGTTCATCTTACTTGTTCAGTATCCTAAAAATAAAGGCTAACTATACAGGGTTTGGAGTACCCCCCAAAAGAGGTTCAAAGTAACCTACTACTCTACTACTAAGCTGATGTTGGGTTTGACAACTGGGTCAGAGTTGGTGGCTTACAAATGTGTATGTGTTGAAGATAGGCTGAAGGTTATAATAGGCTCTAGTTGGGCTTTAGTGTGTAGAAAAGTTTAGTGTTAAACAGGTGGAGTTGCCGTTTTAGTGTGTAGAAACGCTTAGAGTTAAAACTGTGGAGTTGCAGAGAGGCCTAACCCCGCGCCCCGAACATCCCAAGGCCCCAAAGCTCAAAACTCAAACCCAAGACGGCCAAAGCCTTAAGAGGCTACCAAAATCCCAACATGCCACGGCCCTCAACCTTGAACCCTAGACCCTGAACCCTTAAAGCCTAAACCCTTAAACCCTAAACCCTCAAAGCCGTAAGCCCTGAACCGAGCCTAGGGCTCGGACATGAGGCAAATCCGACCTTTTAATGCAGAGGCCTCATTAGAGGGACCATAAGGGGAGACTATCATCAACTACTCCGGCCCCTAGATAGATTCCTTAACCACAATTCCGTTAGGATTCGCCCGGAACAGCTCTGGAGCCCGGTACAGCTGTGTGCAGTAGACCTCGTATCTGAGTTCACTGCCTCCTATCCTTTCAGCCATTCCAAGGTCCACCAGCGTCAGCTTTCCCACCGACTGCAGCCATGGGATGTTCCACGGCTTCACAGGTGGAGCGTGCCTGCTGTATGTCTACCTTTTCGGAGAGAATGGAGCTGCTGTGCCATTGCACCGAGGTGTGGCTCTTGAAGCGGGCCTGTCTGCTGCAGGAGACGGCTCAAACTAGGCCCACCATACCCTAAACCCTAAACCCTCAAACTAGGCCCACCATACTCCATGGCCATGAATGGAAACAGAAGAGGCATCCTCGAGTCTATGGGGATTATGCCGTCCTTCATCAGATCTCATGTGGGGTTACTATCCTTGTATTTTTTTGTGTATTATGTGTATTGTTATGAGTAGTATTGTAAGAACCCTGCAAGGAACCCTATGTGGGCACTTCTCTGAATTCGGGTCCCTTCTTAGGTCCGTAGACTAGTATGGCCCCCTCATAAAAAGGACCTCAAAAAGGCACCCTAACTTAGAGAACTACCCATGTGCGGTTGCAAGAGGGGCTTCCAGGGAACGGGCTCAAGATTGAGTGTATAGGTGGGCTCGTTACTTGTTACGATGTGCGAATATAGGTCCTTAGCAATGTAGGTTATTTAGGGTCCAGGTACATAAACCCCAAGCCCTTAAACCCGCCCCAAACCCTCAACCGCAAACCCCAAAACCCTAAACAACTTAAACCCGAAACCCTTGAACCCTAAACCCCTAAACCCCCAAACCCCAGAAGCAAAACCCTGAACCGTCCCCAGAAAGCCCAATACCCCTTAATGAAGGAAGATACCTTAAATTATTAGGGGCTTATATATATATATGTATATAAACGGTACACTAGCCACTGGTTTTGGGGGCTCCCTTGGCTCTTTAGCTCCTTACTTGATAGGGATTATCATCATCCCTGGCTCCTTAGTTCCTCCAATATCAACGGTGAGTATAACTTCCCACCTAACCCTAAACTACCACGCTATGATTTAAGGTATATTCCTTGATTAAGGGATGTTGGGCACTCTGGGTCCCACTCGAACGGCGGCACCCTGGCCTTGGCACGGCCGGCCGTCTTTCGGAAGCTGGCTCCTGTTTTATGGGCTTAAGACTGTTTAGGAGTTTAGGGGTTTAGGGGTTTAGTCATCAACGGGACCTATAGGGGGTTCCTACAGTTGTTTAGGGTTTAAGGCTTAAGGTTTAAGGGTTTAGGGGTTTTAGGGTTTAGGGGTTTCGGGTGTTTAGGGGCTTAGGGCCCCCCTACTTAGCAAGGACGAGCCCGCATTGCAGGGTAACTCCGAGACAGGTGCTTGGCGTTGAAAGCTGCATGCATGGGACAGTGTCATCCAGACCCATCCATTGTGTTGTGGAGCTTATCAGAAGGCTCAGCAACAGCAGCAGGTAACGCTCTGTTACCGTCAGTGGCCTGCACTACCCTACAATCCTCAGCCTCACGACGTAGAGGTCCCGGCATCGCTCTCGACCTTCTCGTGCAGCCGGCTGCATGTTAACTGATCGTTCAAACAACGCAAGGCATTTTGCTGATAGGCCTTTCCCGGCATCTCGGGATGATTACTCTTGGCATCCTCCAATACCAGCTTGTGGAAAATAGCCTTGAAAGGCTCCCGAAACGACCAGTCAGATACCATTCGACCAGCTCCATCTGGCGGACGAGCTCCATCTCCGTGTGCTGTAGTTGCGCTCTTCCACGCCGAGACCTACCGAGGGGCACTCTCCGGCATTCTCGCTCGAGCTCCGATCGGCTTTTCGACTGTTTAGGGTTTAGGGCTTAGGACCAGTTTAGGATTTAAGGTTTAGGGCTTATAGGGTTTTAGGGTGTTTAGGGGTTTAGGGTGTTTAAGGGTTTAGGCGTCCGGGGGTTTTGGGGTGTGGTGGTTTAGGGTTTATTTTTGCGGGGGGCGGGGGGGAGGGCTCCTCTTGGCTTCCGCTCAACCCTCTGAACGGCAACAAGGCCACATGGGCCAGGAGAATGGCACTACACCTTTCTCAAAAACCCGTCGTTGACAGGACACCATTCACGACATCACCCATCCTGTGGTGAGTCAATCATCCCGATCCGACGAAAGGCTGCTTGCGCTGCCCTCATCGAGTTGCGGGGTTTCGGGTTTCCTTTCCACAGCTGGCTCCTGTCGCCAAAACAGCCCAACAACGCCTAAAAAAGGAATAGCATGTAGGATCTTTGATAGATAGAAAAATATATCAGTACTATGTTGGAGCCCCGAACTAATCCTTTAGCTTCGCGAAGCAGCAAGCCGCCTCGCCAAAGAGTTGAGGATCAAACCGGGCCTGGACGAAATTGGAGGTTGCTGGGGCCCTAAACCCTAAACCTCGAAACCCTCCTAAACCCCAAAACCCCTACAATCCCCCCCCAAGAAAAACCTGAAACCTCCTAAAGGAACCCCTTCCAGGAACCCGTATATAGGGCCCCAAAAAAAGCAAAAATAAGGATAGGGATATCCCATAAAAACCCCCTTATAATGAAGCCCAATCAGGTTGGGATATCCCTATAAATGCTTATGCTTATGTGCTTTTGGGGTCCCTAAGTATAGGTTCCTGCGGACTCGGCTTCTTGATCGGCAGCGGCTCCCTTGCGCGATTCGGCGCCTCCTGGAACACTCAGGGCCGAGTTTTTGTTAGGGTTTAATTGGGGCTTACGGTTTAGGGTTCAGGGGTTCAGGGGTTTAGGGGTTTAGGCTTTGAGGGTTTAGGGGGTTTAGGGTTTAGGGTCTTAGGGTTTCCGCAAGGTTTTCTGCAACCGAATGCTGACTTAGTTTCTGAATCATAAGCTCAAGCCGTAAGCGTTACACTCTACAGCTAAAACTCCAAGCACCTTCTGGTTGCAGCTTGCTATATAAACCCTGAAACAACCGAACCCTTGTCCTGGCCGGCCATGTAGCCAAACTTCAAATGATCGGCCTCAGGTAATAGAGGGGCCGTAATATGATTGGAATAGAGTTTGGAGGTATCTTATATTATAGCGATATTTAAGGAACTCCAAAAAAGTATTGGTAGGGACCAATACTAAAGTCCAATAATGGTAAGCCTTTTGTGCATGAGAGGTCTGAATACCAGTCGATAAAAATGCAGTCGCTTAGCCTCGGCGGCTCAGGCAGGCTGATCTTCGCATTAGGGTTTTGAAGGTCCACGGGCGACCGGACAGTAGCATGTTAGATTCTATGTACCCCAGACTATTGATGCACATAGTCATGCTATCGAACACCGCTATCGAGCATGGTTTGCAATGGGAACGCTAGCCATAGGCAAAATGTTAAGGAATGCCAGCACCATCCTCCTCCTTGTCATGCTCATCTCTCATTGTCATCATCGCCACTACCGCGTCCAAGACGCCGTCATCGTCTTTAACAGAAGGGTATACACTGCAGCATGACAAGGTTTCCAACGATCAAAGGGCTGCTACAGCGGGTGGACCAGCGCACAAGGCTATACTGGCGACGCTGAATAATGTAGTGTAGGGGCCTTAATAATTAGAATAGGGTTTTGGGGCCCATCATACTATAGATATAATAAGCACCCTCAAAACAGTATAGGTAATCATTTAGGCTCTTATATTATAGCACCCTTATACTATCCCTTATAGTAGCCCTTTTAGACCCCTTTAAAGGAACCCTATAGGTAATTGTTTAGGCCCCTACATTACCACAGCTTTAGGAGACGACGAGGCCGATGCTTATCATGGTGATGGTGATTGTGTAGGGTGGCTCCGGCTTAGGGCTTATAGGGTTTAGCGTATAGGGGATAGGGTTTAGCGTAATGGGGTTTACAGGGTTTAGGGTTTATAGGGCTTAGGGGTTCAAACCCAAGACCTACCTAAGACTGCCGGAAGGGGCTGTGACAGTGGTGATGGTGAAACTGATGGTCGTCGCTGAATTTTGCTAGTACTAACACGTGGCAACTCCACCTAGCAATAGTGATTCAAACTGCATTACTCATAAGCGGAGAGCTGCAACAGCAGCTGCAGCAGCAGCATCTTCAGCATCGCCAGAAAACCCTCTCTCTCTCTCTCTGCCGTGCCATCATCAAGAGTCTCGCCATGCAAGGGCACGAAAACGCAGGCTAGAAGATCAGGACTATCAGCATTGATCCTGTATAATGTGACAAAGTCTGGACAAGGGCATATAGCCGCAGAGGACTATCTTATCCGTCAGAAGCCAATTGAAGCCTAGGGGCAGATTTCAGGATCGGGTTCCACGCGGATGCTGGTGCCCCCGAACAGGAACCTGAATTCGGTGTGTATGGCCTAATATATAGGGGCCTTGATAATGAGAACCGGATTTTGGGCTGTGTTACATTATTATTTCACGTAGTGTTTTAGGGAGCGATAAGGAAGAGATTCGCGCCCCTTTACTCGAACATCGGGTTTCGGATTCAGGGGAGCGGCCAGAGTTCTCGGCGGGAATGCCTACAGTCTCAGGGAGCTAGCGATTTGTTCCGACTGTATGGATCTGGTGCTATGCGCGGGTTGTTTCGGAGCTTGGATATCGGGGCCTTACTACTGAGAGTAAGCCTTCATGGCATATTTTAAAATCATTAAGCAGCCCGAAGGAAAGTATCAGAAATAATTCCGGCCCCGATGCCTAACGATTTTTTGAGGTCTTACTGGGTATTCGGACTTACGAGGTCATGCCAGGTGGGGTCGCCTGAATACCCACGAAGCCGAACACCACAGAACCCCCCCCCGGCCCCCACAACAGCCCAGCCCGAACAATTCAAATCGCAAGCCCTGGGCCCAAAACCAAAAAATGCTACAAACTCCACAACCATGGCACAACCATCCCTATAACGCACTACGGAAACCCTGTAAGATTCTGTAGCACCACCGGAAGCCTGCATCAAACTCTGCCGAAGCCTGCCTAGAAACACAAAGGACCCAAATCGCTCCCTGAACCCTTTCCTACTTGCCGCGTATACTGGGGAACTACAAGTTAACCTTAGGGAGTCTATTGCATATAGGTGGTTGTCAAAATTATGGTTGGTCCCTTTTTTGGTCCCTAATATAGTACGGCACCTGTCATTTCGGGTACCAAAAAGGGACCCTAATTTTGACAACCACGCATAGAGGGGTTATAGTCTCCGGAAAGGTTGCTGCTCCCTAAACCCTAGACTCTAAACCCGAAACCCTAGACCCTAGACCCTAAACCCCAGACTCCAAACCCTAAACCCTAAACCCTGAATCCTAAACCCTAAACCCTAGGGACGCCTGGATGCCAGGCAAGTTGCCAGAGAGGCCTCAGGGAGCCTAAACCCCTAAATCCGAAGCACACCCTAAACTCCATCCCCCCCTTACAGTGAACCCCAGAAAGTTGGAACATGGGTTTAGGAGGATTTGTGCTAGGATCCCCTATACTCTACCTTAAGGGCATGAGGATATTGATGTTCCAACTTTCTGGCTTCTACTGTNCTTACAGTGAACCCCAGAAAGTTGGAACATGGGTTTAGGAGGATTTGTGCTAGGATCCCCTATACTCTACCTTAAGGGCATGAGGATATTGATGTTCCAACTTTCTGGCTTCTACTGTATAACAACTCCCTGAAACCTAAAACCATCTAGCACCTAAGCCCACTAATATAGGGGCCGAAATAATTAGAACAGGGTTTTGGGACCCATTATACTATAATTATAATCAGGAACCCCCAAAGTAGTATAGGTAATTATGAAGGCCCCTATAGTACAAGCCCTTAACCCCTCACAGACCAAAAGTGCTTTTCGCTGCAGCGAGCTGCTCGAACTCCGCTCTGCGCCGGCTTCCTCTGCTGGGAAATGCATGAAGGATTGGAGTTTTGCAGGATTGGAGTTTGGGCGCCTTCTCTATCCTAAACCCCAGAAGAAGCCTATGCAATTTTAGGGTTTAGGGCTTTAAGGTTTAGGGGTTCTGGGCGCTCAGACTCGGACGCTCCATGTCCGTTGCCTGCCGACCGGCAGGGAACAAGCAACAAGCAAAACAACCTACTCGCCTGCACCCTGCTGAAAGGGTTTAAGATTTCGGTGCGTGCCGCAGCTTCTGAGTTTGCATTTGCTAAATCGGTTTGTCCACAGCGTCGCAGACGCATGCCAAGGTCATCACGCATGGTTCGCTGCATTACAGTCTGCTCGCACTAAGACTTCGCTTGTTTTGCCATGCGTTTCAGCTCGAAATTTCGGTCTTAGCTCCAGGAGCCTTGCTGGAGTTCTCGCAAAGCCCTAAGCGCAAAGCCCTGAATTCCGAATCCCAACCACCGGAAAGCCTTTACACCAAAACCCTATTGAATCAACCTCTACCCTACAGCCCTCAGCAAGAACACCCTTTGGACCTACATGCCCAAATTTGCCCTTACTTCCCTTTTAGAACACTTCTTCAAACCTTCAAAGAGCCCTTCACAAAACCCTTTCAACACCCTAAGCCCCAAACTGCCAACACCTACAGCCTTAGTGTAATGAAGCCAGGGAGCGAGCTCAGAGCTGCTGGCCATCCCACAAAATCCTCAGGCAGAACCCGCAAACCTTTAGAAGGGTACGGATATATAGGGTGTAGGAGTTTAGGGGGACTGCCATGCGGCTTAGGAATTGAGGTTTTCAGGTGCATGGTTTCGCCCCAAAGCCTTAACCTTGATTTTGGTCTTAGGGCTTCGACTTTGAGCTCTGGCTTTTGGCCGTGAAGCTCCTACCTCAACGCTCCCACCAAAGCATGCTTGAGCCGACCACCTAATGTCGGGGCCGTAATACTTAGACTAGGGTCTTGGGCTCCTGTATGGCGCATTTGTGGCAAGGAACCCTGAGGAATCATGTTGCAACCCCTAAACCCTAAACCCGATGTTACAACTCCTGCAGTTGTTCACCAAAGATAGAAACGCTAGAGATGATGTCCTTTATGTGGAAGAAGTACAAGCCTCCAGTCTGCAAGACCCCATGCCATCTTGGTTGCCTAATTCCGCTTAATCCTGCACGGACAGTTTCCCTGCTACAGTAACCGATCCGCAGAACAACAGCCCCGAACCTTCATGTGAGCCAGGATTTTTCTCGACTCAGCTCGGCTGTGTATGCAACAGTGACAAACCCTCTGCTGCACCACAACAGTTTCGTGATGAGATGTGTTGCTACGGCCATGATAATCATTCAGCTTCCTCCTCCCACGTCTACCTGCTCCTCAACGCCATACGCGGAATCTTTAACAGTTGCACCAATGTCGCCGCATTTCTACGTCTTTCTGAACTCTACCATTACTGCTGTCATCATATGTCATAATCAGCTGCATCCAAATTACAGGAGCACGGCCCGAGGTTCGCGTGATGCGTGCCGGCAAGGCATCATTGCATGTTCGGCTTGAAATGGCTACCCAGCTCTCAAATTAACTGAAGAGGTTTGCGGCCGTGCGTGGGAACGATTACAAGTCCATCATGTAAATATAATTTATTGCTGAATGCTTTCGGGATTTGCGGTACAACTCTGGCTTGAAACGAAGTGACTGTATCATGTTCGATCTTTCCTGCAGATCTGAAGACTCCTGACGTGTTTTTTCGCGGGGGGAAGAATGTCACTAGAACCCGTGAAAGGTTTGAGTTTAACTAAGCCAAGCTTGAAAGTAGAAGTCCTTTTGCTTTTTCATGGGGCTGTTGGGTTCACGGGCCATGGGCAGGATCATAATGGTCATCGCAATGTTGTTGCTTCCATGTGCCAGTTATGCCTTATGCCTGTGAGCCTCTCGCAGCAGGGATGTCTGCTGCTCTGGAACTAGAGCAGACTGTACCGTAAACCCCATACCCCACTCCGGCCCTAATTTAGGGGCCTTAATATTAGAAAAGGGTACATTATACCGTAATCATAATAAGGAACCCCCAATATAATATAGTATTGGTAATTATTAAGGCCCTATATTAAACAGTTTGACTGTATGAATCCCAACTAGCAGGTCGACTGCCAAGCGAAATGCTGGAGTCCAACTCAAAACGAACCCCAAGCGATTAATGTAGGAACCTGATTAAGAAACCCTGGGCCTATAACCCCCAAATAGTAGAATTCATATATAAGGAACCCTAATAAAGGCCCAAGGTTTCCTAATCAGGTTCCTACATTAACAAAAACATGAACCTAGGGGCCTCAATGGGTTAAAAGGAACAGCTTAACTCATGGCACGGGCCTTCCGCAAGAAGCAGTTCGCGCAAAGGCGCAGCTGGTGTCGATCAGCGGAGTGTCAGAAAGGGGGAGCCGAACATAGAATCCTACAGAAGTTCTTGTAGGTTTAGGGTTTAGGGTGAGTCGTCCGACCCCGCTCATGCCTGCCCTCCCACCTCTCGGCTGGAAGTGCGCACTCCTACCGACCGCACACTGACGCACGCGTGACAGTTAGTCGTGAAGCAAGGTCCTGCCCGCGGAAGACAGAACCCGAGGCCCCGCGGTTAGGAAGAGCCGGAAAGCTCAGTACCCCTTATTTGACTAAGGAATATGCCGTTAGGGGCTTCATATTATGATTTAAGCTATATGCCTTAATTAAGGGATATTGGGCTCTCGGGGAGCTTCGCGCACTGCCACGCTTACTTGTCCAGCACCCTAAGGGAACTAAAGTCTAGCGGTTGGGAGTTTACAAGTCTTATACTGCCCCCAAAATGGTCAAAGGCTACCTACAGTACTCTACTACTGGGCACAAGTGCAAGGCTGCAGCTGCTTCGCAACTCGTTTCAACATTGACTATAAGCCCTAACCCCTGGGGACTAGAAGTATGAGGGGGTACCTTAAACGGGAAACCCCGATGGGGGATGACAGTTGAAAACAGACACACCGCACATGTGTGTGTGGGTGTGTGGTTATCCGACTCCTACAGCAGTTTCGGGCCTAGGGTTTAGGGCTAAGACTTTATTTAGATAGGACGATGCTACTCACATCTACTCAAAGAGACCCGTTAGAGTTGATAAGAGACAGAAAGATAATCCTAAGAGTAACAAGCACAAGCTCAACAGACGTAGGAATATCAAGGAACAACAACATCCCCCATTCAATTATGGCACTTAGGCTTCGTTCATAAAGTGCGAACCTGCAGGGGGGGAGGGTGTAATTTTGGGGGGGTATATAGTTGGGCAACCCATCCGTGCGGTTTGGCGGCACGTATGGCAGAGGCGTATGTCGGCATCCGATCATGTGCCCCTTGCAAGAAACACAGCTTAAAGCCCAGCCCCGAGAGCTTAAACTCCAGGCCATCACATAGAAGCCAAAATAATTACCAACGCTATTCCTTAGGGTTCCTTATTAGACTTAGACTAATTATACAGGAGCCCAAAACAATATTCAAATTATGCAAAGCCCCTACATTACCCGACAGTCAGAAGAGTTCTAAACACCCAACCCACAAACCCCAGCTCTCTTGCTGCCCTTCTTTCAGGCGGCAGGTTGCGCAACGGATTCTGGCACACGCCGCTTTTGGGCTGGGCCTTAATAATTAGAAGAGGGTGTTGGGGTACAGTAGAGTAAGCTTTATGCAGGGACCATAAAAAGGAGTCGGATATTAGTTGAAAGGATTGGGCTGGGGCTCCATGAGTGGTATTAGTCTTGGGTTTCCCAAGCTTTCCACACCCTTCCACTGCCAGCATCAGCCAGTCCCCATTTAATGAGCCGGCCCGCTTCACCAATCTGCTGTAGGCTATC
>BGNK01004168.1:0-56212 GCA_003297005.1 Symbiodinium sp. clade A Y106
ACGTAGCTCTATTGAACCCTAACCCTTGAAAACATATGTTATATCCAAGCCGCATAAGTCCATGCCTATGTTTCTGAAACCCACAAAACGCAGGCCCGTATTATGTTGCTTTCTGTATTATTATTATTATGATTATTATTATCATAATTATTATTATTATTTTTGCTGCTACTACTACTACTATGACTATTACTATTACTACCATTATTAGTATGATTACTATTCTATCATTACTATTATTATTGCTTTTATGTTATTATTATTATACCCCCAAAGCCCAGAACCCCCAAGTTTTTTCATGCTTCTCAGAGACCCAGACCAGAGCCCCCCCCACGCTTTTTGTGTTCCTCAACCCCTTGCTTCAGAATTTTTTGCCTTAAATCCCTACTTGGTCTCTTAATATGGGAGTTTCCGAAAATTAGGGGTACCTTGTTTTGGGGTCCTTATAATAAGGATCCTATTGTTTAGGGTACTATATTTTGGGTTCCTTATTTTCGGAAACTCCCATATGTTTTAAGGTATCTTCCCTAGTTCCAGGTTTTAGGAGGTTCTCGCGTTCTGGCGACCCTAAACCCTAAACCCTAATCCCTAAAACCCTAAACCCTACACCCTAAACTCTAAACCCTAGGGCTCGGGCCCACGAAGCACGGCTGAGGCCTCATGCCTGCATGAGTGACGGCTCTAAAGCACTACCTGCCTGCCCAGTTTGTTGGGTTTTGAAAGATCCCTTCAACGAGGTATACAAAGAGATATAGAGGGGTGTGTAGTTAAACCTTTTACTTCGATGGGGATTATAATGCCCCCAGAAGGTTAGAGGTTGCCCCCTGGGCCATTAGGACTACTACCACTTGCAAACTTCCCCAGAAGTATGCACTATCGCCCCTTCTGAGAAGTGGGACCGACTCTCGCAGCTCTCAGCCCTGTCCCGCATAGGATTCTCGACCAAAGGCCTTCCTTGCACGTGGACCCACTGTGAAAGATGACCCCCGAATCTTTCACCAAAAATCCTCTTGCAAGGACACAGGCTCTGGCATCACTGGACACGCTTCTAGCCTCTTCTGGCGTGACTGTTTCAACAGGCCAGGAAGCAAATCCCTACGGCTTAGCCGACGGGGCTAGCGTTGAAACTCATCTAGGTCCTCCTGCATGCCAATAACGAGTCCAGAACCCACGGTGCTGACCACTATGGCTAAGATGTGATTCGATATCAGGCAGGCTGCACACTCCCGTCCGGTTAAGAAGAGGAGGCCGGGCACCTGGTCCATGCTTAGGTTGACCGATGGGTCGATGGAATGTGAAGGTGCTGTTGCGAAAGCCTGCGCGCCCATGCCCGGCTGGGAGAGCTTCTGAAAGGCTGCCACAAGGGCACCTGCCGACCAGCCACCTGGTTCATCGTCACCGCGTGCCTGCCGCAGCCAGCGCATGCCAACAGCAGCCAACAACTCGGTCAGCACCATTGCAACTCCGGCACAAAGCCCCACGATATAGATGGCTGGCCGATAGAGGTAGTGACAAGTGGGCGACGCCTGTTGGCAGCCCAGGCCCATCTGCACATAGGCCGCCAAGCTGGTGAGTGCATAGACCGCACAGCACAGGAAAGTCATGGCCCACGCCACAACCGCGGCTGTGTGCGCGGCACGAAGCATGAGATCCCTTGTAGGGCCGGCTTCGTGGATTTCTGGCACAAACCATCCACGTCGTCGTGCTGCACTCCGGTAGACTACAAGGCCGGTTGTGTTGATGACATTGAACCGTGCCAGAAGAACAAAGAACGCATGGGTCGCTATGGATGTGGCGGCACGGCGCACTACCTGGTATTGTGTGCCCACGCCGGTGAAGACCGTGAGGACGAGACCCCCGTAGTACCAGCCCTCTGAGGAAATAGTGACAGTGAATATGGCGGAGGTGAACCACATGGCCGAACAGTCTCGTCGCCCTGGGCACTTGGTCCAAAGCAATTGCACCATTTTACTCGTGACAGTCTTGTAGACCAGCGCGGTGAAGGGCCAAAACATGTCCTGTAGCGCTTCCGAAGGGAACTCCAGCAGAACGAAGTAACTGCCCATGACGATACTGAAGCTGGCAATCGTCCGCACGCTCAAGACGGACACATAGCCAAAGACCCGTCGGCCCCCGAAAGGAGCAAACACCACGATGGATGTCACGGTAGCAAAATGCAGTGAGTATGACTGGTACAGCCCAAGATAGTACTTCTCTAAAAAGAAGCCAAGCCAGTGGATCACAAGTTCAAACAGGACGGCGTAAGTGGGCACATTCCCGATTGCAAGCTTGCTCATCTGCCAACCCGTCTGCCAACCGGCCAGGCAAAAAACTGTAGCAAGGCAGACGGCGGCAGGAACGCGCCAGCCAAGCCATAGAGAAAGGCGATAAAGCCCACCAGTGGTGAAGAACAGAAGCTGGTTCACCCAGAACTTCCCTCCCAAACTTGTGCAAAACAGATCCTTCGGGCTAAATGTCAGCTCAGAAGGGAAGTACTTCTTTGGCTTGATCTTCTCATCGCCCAAGTCGTCATTGGCTGCGCCAAGATGTCCTACGGTGCCCTTCCCAGGACAGCGTGGCTCAAGGGAAATCACCTCCTCTGGTTCTGTGGTGATCACTGAAACCTCAGCAGCGTCGACAGTACCGTTCTTTCCTACTGGCTCTTGTTCCTCGAGAGGGCCTCCTTCAGGCCCAGAAGCATCTATATGCTCTGGCGGTAGCTTGTCCGAAGGTCTGTTGCAGCTGCATTGGAGGCTCACACTACTCGCAAGACAGGACAGTGACATGCCCGACATGCCTTAAGCCAACATCGGGCGTGAGGCAAACAGAACGCCTCAATCGAACATCCTGCACAGACCCTTTTGATCCCACACGAGCCTGGACAAGTGGGAGTTTCTCAAAAAGGGGCGCCCTTAGGGACCCAAGGGATTCAGGGGGAGTACAGGGGATGACAGGGGTCCCCTTCGGGGATTGTAGAGGGATAATATTGAGAATACCCATGCGAGGAGTTGTTCTCAACTATGGGCTTATGAGAGCGCCGCAGTACTCAGAAGTATCCTAGAAAAGGGAACCTAAACAGGACCGTTCATGGGTAGTTATAAGTAAGGTTATAAATCCCCTAATATGGGTTATAAGTATAAGTATAGTTGTCCTGCCTATAGCCCTACTTATAACTACCCATGAACCTCCAAGTATATCCTAAACCTTACATCCTAAACACTGGATGCTTGTGGTGATCCACCTCCCATAAAGCACCCAAAAAGCACTGAAACCTCGACCGTCTTAGAAGCCAGCGTTCCAAGATGCTCTGGGCGGGCAGCTTGATGGCCTCTCTTTTGCCGAGCTGCAGGAGATGTTTTTCAGCTGTGGAACAGCTTTGAGGTTTAGGGTTTAAGGTTCGGGATTTAGACCTCAGGGAACTGGGAATTTGGGTGGTGCTGGGACATATTCATATATACCCGAAACGCACTAGGGGTTGAGCGCGTCACTTTTCTGGATGCTGCGCTTTGCTGTCGTGGCCACGCCCTCAAGGCCAAACCCTACACCCCAATGCCCAGGCCGAAGCTGCGGAACCATCCCACAACCCCGCACCTCAAAGACTCTATGGCTGATCTCAACCCACGAGCCCGAGTCATTCTTTCTAACTCCAATGGAACCCTACGAACGGGGCGGCTCTGAGGGATAGTAGTCTATGCTGGAGTTTCTTGAGTCTTGAACCTCAACTCCTTAGCCGCGTTGAAGCTAAGTATTTAGGGTTTAGGGTTTAGGGTTGAACCACAGGAGTAGGAGCACCAGCAGGAACCAAGAACCGAGAACCAAGAACCGAGAACTAAGATTGCCCAGAAAAGTAATATAGGAGCCTTGATCAGAGGCTTCTGGGGTATCTCATAGTAGTAAGGAACCCTAATCAGTAGTTGTAGTACATAGGAGTTTTTTCCGACCTGTATATGGGAGTTTCCGAAAATAGGGGACCCTAATGTCGTACCCTGAATAGTACCCTGAATAGTAGGATCCTTATTATAAGGTAGGCGGACACGAGGTCATAGGCGACGAAGGTGAGACAGCAAGAACAGACAGGACCCCAAAATAAGGTACCCCTAACTTTCGGAAACTCTAAACCTATTATAGAGCCCTTTCAAGGAACCCTTATAGTACCCTTATAGTATAGTAACCCTTTAAAGGAACCCTTTGAAGGTACCCCCAATTTTCGGAAACTCCCATATGTTCGTGTCTACAAGGACCAGGCTCCGAGCTGCGCATCCTTTCTCCCGAGTCGGCCCGCCTGATCAGCACGCGATCCTCGGCTTAAGCAAGAGGGAGAAAAAGATAGAAGTAGGCCTTATTAGGTCCTTATTATGGGCGTTAAAGCCCCATAAGGGTCCTTATGAAGGAAGAGAGAGAGAGAGAGAGACAGAGAGAGAGAGAGAGACAGAGAGAGAGAGAGACAGAGAGATAAAGAGAAAGAGAGAGAGAGAGAGACAGAGAGAGAGAGAGACAGAGAGAGAGAGAGAGACAGAGAAAGAGAAAGAGAAAGAGAAAGAGAAAGAGAAAGAGAAAGAGAAAGCGAAAGCGAAAGCGAAAGAGAAAGAGAAAGAGAAAGAGAAAGAGAAAGAGAAAGAGAAAGAGACAGAGAGAGAGAGAGAGACGGACGGACGGACGGACGGACAGGCAGGACAGGGCCAGAGGAAGAGAGGGGAGGGCGAGGAAGGCGGTGCGTGAGAGAGAGAGAGAGCGAGAGAAACAAACAGAAAAGGAAGAAAAGAGAGAGACAGAGAGACGGGGAGGGATTGTCGTTGCCTCCCCTCCAAGTTCAAAGCCAAGCCCCATGCCCAAACCTTCAACCCGAGTTATGTTCCGCTGGGCCTTTGAGATTTAAAGCCGATGAAAACATCACTAACACGACGGTGCTCATACCAGCATCATCGAGATCGTCACAGCCAGAATTTTGTAGGTCCCCTAAAGGAGAAAACACGAACACTGGAATCAGCAGCCACAAGACCAAGCAGGAGCATCATCGCATAAGAGCTTAGAGCTCTGTGCTTGAATCTTTCGGGCCACAGAAACAGAAGGCTTTAGGGTTTAGGGTGTAGGGTTTAGGGTTTAGGGCTTAGGGCATGGGCTTTTGTGGACCATGTGAGGAGATGGGGTGTAGTGCTACCTCCGCCTTTTTGAAGGTGCGGAGAGGGCGTTCAAGCTTGGAAGGCTGAGGCCGAGACGTACTGGTCAGCCATGCCGGATACAGGAAGCGTTTAGGGGTTCCTTATAGGGATCTATAAGGGTTCTATAAAGGGCTTAGGGTTTAGAAAGTTACGGCTACCTTATTCTGGGGGTCCTTATAATCAGGATCCTAGGGATTCGGCTTGCGAGCTTCAGCTTTGCGTCTGCAAGACGGAGTACAGAGGTTGTAGTAACCGCTATATCAACGAGAACAGAGTGTTGTAAAGCTAGATATAAGAGGAACAAAAATGTGTTAGAGAAGGGTTTGGGGCTTGGGGTTAGGGGGTCTCGGGCTTGGCTGGGAATCGATGTCGGTCTTTCAACTGGCACTTGTAGATAGGCTCATACTTCCAGTGTTTCAGAAGCTTCGTTTGAGCGGGCGACAGGTGCGCAAGCTGCATTTAGGGCTCAGGGTGTCCAACCCTATGCAAACTGCGGCAGATGCCAGAAGGTTTGGACATGGTTATCCTCATGCCCTTACGCTAAAGTATAGTGAATCCCAGCACCAATCATCCTAAATCCATGTTCCAACTTTCTGGGGTTGACTAACCTTAAACCCTGAACCCTAAACATCCTCAAACATCCCTCAGCACGGAACCTCCCAACACACTGAATCTTCACAGCCCTGTCGCCGGTTGCGGGGTGTTTTGATCTTCTTGGAGGCTCATGGGTAGTTACAGCTGGGGCTATAAGTCCCCAATATAAGTTATAACTATAGTTATCNTCTTCACAGCCCTGTCGCCGGTTGCGGGGTGTTTTGATCTTCTTGGAGGCTCATGGGTAGTTACAGCTGGGGCTATAAGTCCCCAATATAAGTTATAACTATAGTTATCCTACTTATAAGCCCTACTTATATTTGCCTGCCCTTATAGAGCCCTCATTGAGCCCTTATAGATCTCTTCATGGAACCTTCAGTTATTCTACTTCTAGCCTTAGTTGTAACTACCAACGAACCTCCAAGTTGGAGATCCGGCCTGGGGGTTTAGAGCTCCGACAATAGCTTCGGGATCGGCAAGAGGGATGCAGGTGGTGGCATAGGGATTTAGGATGGGCTTTAGGGTTTAGGGCTTAGGGCAGGGTTTAAGGGATTTAGGATTTAGGGCTTTAGGGTTTTAGTGGAGGCGGTAGGAGACCCGAACATGCGATGATGAGCCAGGACATGCCATGAAACTGCTCTAGATTCTTACACCACGGATTGACTGCACAGCGAGGAGGGTCCTACACTGCTGCTTCCAAGAGCTTCCGAATGATGGTCGCGGGGATGTAGTGATTGGGCTCTACTTAATCGGGGCTATACACAGGAATCATACCTATAGCTACCTTACGTATAACTCCAGCTACGAAATCCCCTGATCCCCCAAAATCCGTACGTCTGTATCTGCCCTATCAACAACCCCATTACAATCCCCATAAAAGCCTGCAAAGCACTGTAGGCTTCGGAGCTGTTTCGCGGTCAGGACGCCCCTGCCTACTGTCCTACATGTGGGCAGCTGCTCTTGAAGACAGCTGACGCCAAGCTAATTATTCACCGCGAATTTCCGACCAATGATGATTTGAAGATCCACAACCCCTGCGCTCGGAAAGCAGGTCGCTCGTTGTTCTGGCAATATAGGGCCTCAATAATTAGAATGGGGTCTTCGGGTATACTATACTATATTTATAATAAGGAACCCCCAAAATAGTTATTGGTATTTATTTGGGCTCCTATATTGGGGGCTTCGGACTTAGATGGATTTAGGGTCTGGGGATAAGAGATAAGGTACAAGTCGCAACACAAGGTTCCGGCTTTACGGCACTGTGGAACGAGTGCAGGGATCGTGGCACGAGAAACCATCCCCCGAATTACAGCAGACACAAGTCAGAGCTTGCATCTCGTCAGGGCGCTGCGGGCTTCTGCAGGTACAAACCTGGCAACGAGCTTACAGCGCCTTCCTGGGCTCGGCACCTGGTATGCACTTTAGGTTCTACTGCTTAAGGTATTACAGACATAGATACAGATATAAACCTAGGTATTGGCATGGATATGGACCTGGATGTAGGTCTGGGTTTTAGGGTTTCGGTGTTTAGGAGTTTGGGCGTAAGGTTTGAGGGCTCCAAGTTCTGGCACTTTTAGATTCTGGGCTTTGGTCCCCACCCCAAACCCTGAACCCTAAAACCTAAACCCTAAACCCTAGCACCTAAACCCTAAACCCTAACTCCGAACCGGAGAGCTGAGCCAGAGCGTAGAAGCTATGGGTAGTTATAAGTAGGGTTATTAGTCCCCTAATACGGGTTATAAGTATAGCTATCCTACTTATAACCCTACTTATAACTACCCATGAACCTCCAAGTAGGCGCGTACTTATGCTTTCTCCTCCCGAAGACTCCGACATCCCTGAGCTGAGGAGCAAAATATAGTGTCCTTCACGATGAGACTAGGGGTTTAGGCTTTAGGGCTTAGGGTTTAGGGTTTAGGGTTTAGGGCTTTTTTTTGCAAGTAGTAGTGTAGAATCATCATCAGGAACCCTCTTTTACCCTCATAGATAATGTAGTAAAGGAGAGTATTCAGGCTTCTTCGCTATGCTTTAGCCTCTCATATCCTAAACCCTAAACCCTAAACCCTATACCCTAAACCCTAAACCCTATACCCTATACCCTAAACCCCAAACCCTAAACCCTATACCCTGAACCCCAAGCTTCTCGGGATCTCCAATATTCACATGGTTCTTGGAGTCTCTGGGCTCCTGGGGTTTAGGGTTTTAGGGTTTTAGGGTTTAGGTCTTTAGGGGTTGAGGGGTTAGGTCTTTAGGGGGTTTAGGGGTTAGGTCTTTAGGGGTTTAGGGGTTTAGGGGTTCAGGGGTTAGGTCTTTTTAGGGGCTTAGGGGTTTAGGGTTTTAGGGGATAGGTCTTTCGGGGTTTAGGGGTTTAGGGTTTCAGGGGTTAGGTCTTTAGGGGGTTTAGGGGTTTAGGGGTGTAGGGGCCTAAGGGCTTAGGGTCTAAGGATTAAGGTTTGGGGTGTTTAGGATCCAGCGCGACGTTGCTTTATAGCGAAACTAAGACAACGACACAAGCACCCGGAGTAGATGTCGAGAACCTCAGCAAGCATTCCAAGAACGAGGATGAAGATCCTGATATCGGGGCTTTAGGGTTTAGAGTTCATTGGTTCAGGATTTAGGGTGTAGTTTTGTCTTTTGTGTGTTTAGGGGTTAGGGTGCAGGCGGCTCCTTTCAAGGCGTACTATAAGGGTTACTACAAGGGTTTATAGTGCAGGGCGGGCGTGGGGGATATAGTAAAGCGTAAACTTGTTGAGAAGGAACCCTAAGGAATGCTAGTACTAATGATTCCGGCCTCTATATGGTAAGAGTGTTTATTTTTTGTTGTGGGTGCTTTTTTGCTGCGCGTGCGTCGCGTTTTTTTTTGCTGCGGGTGCGCGGCGCGTTTTTCCCCACCCTCGGTGTGGGGTTGTTAGATTTTAAAGTCAGCTATTACTCCTCGCCCGCTGAGACTACCTCCTGGAGTGCCCAACCCCACAGACTACCCTGAGACTCCCTGGAGTGCCCAACCCAACAGACTACCGTGAGACTCCCTGGAGTGCCCAATCCCAACAGACTACCGCGAGACTCCCTGGAGTGCCCAACCCCACAGACTACCGTGAGACTCCCTGGANCAACTTCACAGACTATCGTGAGTGCCCAACCCCACAGACTACCGTGAGACTACCTGGAGTGCCCAACCCCACAGACTACCATGAGACTACCTGGTAGGGTGGGGATGTTCGAAGTAAAACATTTTTTTTGCTGTGGGTGCTTTTTGGCTGTAGCTGCTCCGGGCTGCAGGCAGCGAGTGAATGAGTGTTTTATATTTTTGCCCGTGCCCGGGGCTGGGGGTCGGGCGGACTCCAATGGGGCGTGGGCCGGCCAGCCGGGGGGGGCGCTTTTTTTTTTGCTGCGGGTGCGCGGCGTGTTTTTTTGCTGCGGGTCCGCGCAAGTTTACTCACTCACTTGCTTCCCGCCACCTCTGAGCATCCACTGCAGAAAGAAATCCAGGGTCTGCGGCTCGTTTTTTTCTTTGCTGCGGGTGCGCGAGCTCACTCACTCAGGAGCACCCACAGCAAAAAAGCACCCACAACAAAGAGAAAAACACGGGTTCTGCCTCTATTTTACGTGGAAATCTCCTTCTGTTTGGATTCCACAACATTCAGCATAGAAATGCAGGCTTCTTCAACATGCAGGTACATGCAGGTACAAGGTGCTTTCAATAACAATCCTACCAAATAGGGTCTTTATATGGGGTCCGCCATTTTGCAATGCTCCCACATTGGAAACGCCCTGCACTACGTAGCCAGGATGTAACGATGGCCTCAGGCGCCATAAAGGCCTTGCCGGTTCCTGGCACCAGGTTGCGGAATATGCGACTAAGGCTAAGATTAGCCACGGCACCAGCAAGATTGTCACAAATCAAGACATAGAATAACCGCCTGTAACAGCTTCAACAAAATGCCTAAAGCAGAATCCAGAAAGTGAGCAGCACCGGAAAAACGCAGCAACACAACACACATTCATACAATACTACGAACAGCAAAGCAAAACAAAGTCACGAATCAGAGAAAGAAACTCTAAACCCTAAACCGGGTTTAGGGTTTAGGGTTTAACGGCTGCTACAAGGGTTTTGTACAAGGGCCTGAATGCTAATATAAAAGCCTTACTAAATAGAATAGTGTTCCTTTCAAAGGGGCTGTATAACGGTTACCATAAGAGTTGAGTAAAGGGGCCTGCATATTACCATAACAGTTTAGTACAGGGGCTTTCATCAACAGGAGAGGCTTTTAAAGGGTATGCTATAGTATAGATATCAAGGATCCCAAGGACTAGTATTGGTTACTATTTTGGCTGCTTTCTTGCGTTTCTATGTATTTGTCCAAAAGCATGCACATGAGTGCACGAGTACGCTTATTCCTGGGGGGCATGTAGGTGTATCTGCACGTGTATTCATTTTTCATTTGTATGTCTCTCCTTACATATTCGTATGTACATGTGCCCATCGTCTTGACTGTGTATGTAAGTGCTCATTGGATAACCTTGTCTGCCTGCATGTCGGTGTTTCGCCTGCTGAATCAAAGGCACACGTACAGAATCAATCAATATACGCACAACTGGGGCCATATGGATGCATACATCTATCCGCCGATGAAGATACAGTTAAACACACATGTGTGAGCATACATTCTTCAACTGCCTCCTCTTGCTAAGGGCTCCTGGTTTGTCATTTACAGTACCAAACACGGAGAGTAGGCCATAGAGCCTACATCCATCATACTGTTGATGGTCAAAATCCTGCATTACTTTAACGTACCCTAAACTATGGGAATTATGGTATATTCCTTATTATGGGTAGTGCAGGATTTTGTCCATCAACCGTAACACAGCCCAACACCACCCAATTGCAACTTCCACTGCCGCCCTACAGCCCTGAACCCTAAACCACGCACCCTAAAATCTAATGTAGGGGCCTTGATAATTACCTATACTATTTTGGGGGGTTCCTCATTACAATTATAGTATAATATACCCCCAAACCCTGTTCTAATTATTAAGGCCCCTGTAGTACACCCAAAACCGAAAGCTCCCCAAGCCAAGCAAGGCGGAATGGCCCAATGCTTTGCGAGCGTGTGCCGGAAACATCTTTCATGACCTCGAGATAAAGCGACAAGGATTCAGGATCTGGATCCCGGCTTTGGGGTTTTACCTTTTTTAGGTTGAGGCTCAGGCTTTGTTCAGGGTCTAGGTTAAAGGACTCGGGTGTAGGATTCAGGTGCAGGTTGACAATGATTTCGAGGGCTTCCAAGATTGCCAGAAGAAGGCTGTAAGGTTTCCAGGAGGCTTTAGGTGTCATGCTTTGCAGTTCGGGACTTGGGATCTTTGTAGGCTCAATCCCAGATTTTTTGAGCCCTTGCAACCCCGTGTAGCCCTACATCACCCATGAGGGCAGCACCGCGTCCCTGTGCGCTGGATGCCAGGGAGTGCCTGGATGGGTGCCAGACAACCATGAGGGCTGGAGGGTTTCCGAAACATCTCAGCCCCTTGACCTTAAACTACGAAATCAGAAAATCTAGAAAACCTTCAGGCTTAGGGCTTAGGGGTTCCTAAAAGTGCAAGCACGTCGGCTCCTAAACACGATATAAAAAATTCCAATAGGACTCGACAAGGCTACAAGCCAAGAGTTCAGGTCTTAGGGTTTAGAGTTTAAGCTTCTAAGGGCCTGAGGTTGGGAGGAAACTGCCAGTGCAACTCGGGGAAACAGCCGACATGTTGGAACAGGGCCTGCGGGTGCTTACGGTGTGAATCAAAGCTGTGCCCAAAAACCGTAGAAACTAATGTGTTAATGTAGGAACCTGATTAAGAAACCTTGGGCCTTTATTAGGGTTCCTTATATGAACCCTAGTATTTTGGGGTTATAGGCCCAGGGTTTCTTAATCAGGTTCCTACATTATTATAAGGGTCCACAAACCAGCCCTAATTTCAAGAAAAGCACGTCAACACTGCCAGGCGAACAAGAGCTGTGCAGTCCTCCAACCCACCAAAAAAACCTTTGACCCTGGATGGGCATTACTGGACATTCGGTACCCTAAACCCTAAACCCTAAACCCTAAAAGGGTTTGGGTACTAAGAACAATAAACTTTCCCAGCCCAGACGGAAAACGCCCAGTTCTCAACCCAAGCCCCCGGCCCGAAACCCAAAACATCCGTCAGTCATAATCAGAAGCGTCCGAAATCGCTTTAAAGAAACTGAGGAGACCCCAAATGATCTAAGGTAGGGGCCTTCCTAACTAGAACAAGGTGTCGGGGTCGATATAGACTGCTTGTATTCAGGAACCCTCAGAATAGTGCTGCCTTCTAATATGAAAACCCTAATCCATGTACCCACATAGTGCATACTTTGGCCTTAAAGTAGCCCCTATATAGGTACTTTGGGCCCAAAGTATATACTATCTCGATACATGGACCCTAAAGCCCTGATAGAACCCCTATAGTAACCCTTATAGAACCCTATTTGGTTACATGGACCCAATCAAACCCTAAACACCCTAAACCCTAAACCTTAAACCCTAAACCCTCAAACCCTTAAACCCTTAAACCCTAAACCCCTCAACCCTTAAACCCTTAGAGCCTAAACCCTGAACCCCTAAACCCCGAAACCCCGAAACCTAGACCCTAAAGGGCGGAGCGCCTTGGGGCCCCATTGTGGAAGAGAGGACGCTCTCGTTGGGAAGGCCGTGCTGCTCCTCACCTCCGCGGCCATAGGGGGTTTAAGAGCCTAAGGTTTAGGGTTCAGGGTTTAGGGCCGTTTAGGGTCTAGGGTTTGGGGCTTAGGGTCCAGGGGTTTAGGGTTTAGGGTCGGGTCTTTGGGGTTTCGGGTTTGGGGTTTATATGGGTTGAGGTTTCAAGCTTACTGAAGATCGAATAGCCCAACACTCACCACCCCAAAATCCAAACACTCTAAATGCTAAGTCCCAAGGACCGCCATTATGACCAAATGTAAACCTTTACCCTAAACCCGTAATTAACCGTAAACGCATGCACGCTGAACCCAAACCCTGAACTCGAAACCCCAAGCCCCACACTCTAAACCCCGACCAAAAAAACACTGCCTTCGAATAAGCTTTAGTGTTTTGTTTTTTTAGGGGGGGGGGCTTATGGCTTAGTGTCTACAGTGAACCCCAGAAAGTTGGAACATGGGTTTAGGAGGATTTGTGCGAGGATCCTCTATACTCTACCTTAAGGGCATGAGGATATGCATGTTCCAACTTTCTGGCTTCTACTGTAGTGTGTCCAAGGATTTATAAGGCTTCACAGGATTTTCTGGGGTGTTTGGCGGCTTCTACCAGGGCTGCGGGGGCTCGCCTTGAGCGTTCAGGGCTTGAAGCTTAGTGTTGAAGGCTTAGGGTTTAGGGTTTAGGGTTTGGGGTTGGGGTTCAGGGTTCTGGTGCTTCGGGGTGTTCAAGGCTCATGGTGCTGATTGCTTGCTGTTGAGCTCGGGTTTTCGGCTTTACATTCGATATTCGGCAGAGGAGTGAGGCTCTTAGCTGCTTGGGGTATGGGGCTGACGAAAAATTGGATTTTTGGCATTAGAGTTGAGGCTTTTGGGCTTTGAGGTTAGGGTCTAGGGCCCAGGGTTTTAATGGTTTGTGACGTCACAGTTTGGGGTTGTCGGGGTGCAAGATCTCAAGAAGATCCGGACTCCTTTTCTGGATTTAGTGTTCAGGGGTTCAGGGGTTTAGGGATTTAGGGGTTTAAGGGTTGGGTTTAAGGGCTTAGGGGTTTAGGGGTTTAGGCGTTTAGGGGTTTAGGGTTTAGGGGTTTCGGGTTTAGGGTATGAGTCTTATGGATCTTATGCTAGACTCCTGGAAGATGCAGCACTCTACATCCATTCTGTCCACTCTCCCACCCGTTACCCACATCTCTCACGAACCTCGAGAGGGTGTCGTCTTAGGGTTCAAAGATAGGAGAATGGCCAGAAAAGAACAGCGTTCTGGAAACTTCCAGTTCGGAACTCAAACTGTGACGTGCACGCCGGGCTTTGGGTGTAGGATTTTGGTTGTTGGGTTTGCGTTTCGGTTTGAGGCAAGGTTAGGGCCCAAAAAAAGCACACAAGCAAAAATTAGGACAGGGATATCCCATATATACACCCCCTTATAATGAAGCCCGATAAGGTAGGTGTATCCCTATAGAATGCTTATGCTTATGTCCTTTTTGGGTCCCGAACAGTGTGGCTATATACTTGAATAGGGGGAGATCTCGGTCTGCAAAGCTTGCACCCTCAAGCGGTCCTAAGGGGTGGTGTTGAGCGCAGGGATCGGTTCTTAAAGACTCCGGGGACGCAGAAAGTAGGGTTAAACGGAAGGTGCATTTGAAAACCTATAAGGGTACTTCTACCTTAACCTACCAAGCCCTACTTTTTTGTCGGGTCCCTATAAAGTCCCTACAAACTCCATACTAGGATTCATAATCAGAACCTACAACAAAGTAGGGTTTGGTAGGCTAAGGTAGCCTTACTTACTACGTCCCATGATCCTCTGAGCAGTACGGGAACACAAGGGACAGTACAGTGGAAAACGCTGCCTGAGCCTAGCGGGATGACGGTGACCTGCAAATCCTGGGCCCAAGGGTTTGCCGGAGTGAAAAGAGGAAGTTGTAGCGCTCGCGCGCGTAAGGGTGTGAGGCTCCGGGCTGAAGGGTCCGGGCTGAAGGGCTTCAGCCCGGAGCCTCAGGGAAAGCCTAAATTCCCCAACATTAAACCCTAAACCTTAGGGTTTAGGGTTTAGGGTCCCTAAACCCTAAACCCTAAACCCCAAACCCTAAATGGTATGCAAAAGTCAGGGCTGAGCATTCAGGCAAGAGAGAGAGAGCTTGTGAAGAGGGTGAGGCCTGTAGGGGCTTCATGCAGAAGCCGGAATAATTACTAAGATTATTCCTGAGGGTTCCTTGATACCCAAAAGCCCCATTCTAGTCATTATGGCCGCGATATTGAGGTTTAGGACGGCTAGGAACTTAGAAATTGAAAAATTTGGGAGTACGGGTTTAGAAACCCTAAACCCTCAACCCTAGGGTGGAGGGCTGAAGGCCTTCATGGTTCGCTGAACAAACGTGAGCTTTATCTGCACCGCCCATGCTTGGGTTTAGGGGTTGCGGGTTTTGGGGGTTTAGGGTTTAGGGCTGTAGGGCTGTAGGGTTGTAGGGTTTAAGGTTTAGGGTTTAGGGTTGTGGGGTTTGGGGTTTAGGGTTGTTGGGTTTGGGGCTTAGGGTATTGGATTTAGGGTGGCACAACGACGTCCTTCCTTCCACGTAAAATTACCGTAAAGAGAAGCAAAGACAAAGTGTAAGACCATACTCAGAACGAAACGAAACTGGACGGAATGATGCAGACACCAAATCCTAATATGCCAGACAAAGAGCTGGTCTTGTGTCGACATCGAAGGCGGGAGGATGCAATGACAGAAGTTTGTCAACCCACCCACCCCAGACTTCACCCTACACCGGCCCTAACACAAACGCTCAACCCTCAGCCCTCAGCCATAAAAACCTGTAAAACGTTAACACCTACGCCCCGAAACTCAAATTACAACCCGAAGCCCCAAACCGGCAGCTAAAAATCAAAACTCCAAACCCCTGAAACTGTGCTAATTGCTGCGAACCCAACGTCGAGCTCCCATAATAACAGAGATAGAAAACAAATAGGCAGTAAGGAACATGCCTTCCTGAGTCTGGAGGTTCCTTAACCGAAACTCCTTGAATTAGGCCCAGGTTCCTGAACAAGAACCCCTGAATGAAGCCTACACCCTTAACCATTGAAGAAACCTGAACCCTAAACCCTTCAACAGCCCTAAACCCGGAACTAAACCCGAAACCCTTGAAATCAAGAGCCCTAAACCCTAAACCCTAAACCCCCTAAAACCCAAGCAAGGAAACCCCAAGGGCTGATTTTCATCCGGAAGGCCGGAAGGTGCGAGCCACGAGCTGTCTCATACCTCACATGTTCTTTACCATACTGTTGATGGACAAAATCCTGCATGACCCTAGGGACCCTAAACTATGGGAACTATGGTATATTCCTTATTACGGGTAGTGCAGGATTTTGTCCATCAACAGTAACACACTGAAACCTGAAATACACTAAAACGATAAACCCTGAAGCCCTGAACCCTAAAACCCTAAACCTTGAAACCCCAAAACCCTCAACAGCATAAAACCCTAAACCCTAAAACCTTGAAACCCGGAAACCCGAAAGCCCTAAAACCCATGAAACCACTCAAGCCCCTCGTGACTTTAGAGTTTGATATTTCGAGCGTATCGTTTAGAACAGGTTTCTTCGGGCTTCCAGGGAGCCCAATACCCCTTCATTCAGGAATATAGCTTAAATCATAATATGAAGCCCTATATAACTTAAGCCATATTCCTTAATTAAAGGGTCTTGGGCCTCTCTGGGTTCAAGGTTCATGGCAGGGCTTGTCCTGCTCGTGGGGTAGGATCTTGGCTTTGGGGAAATGAAGGACGGCAAGAAAGGGAAAGCACGCCTAAACCCTAAACCCTAAACCCTAATCCCAGGGAGCCCAATATACCATCTCACTAAACCCCCAGAGGGACGCTTCCGACAGGAAACAAAGCAACCGAGAGCCCGACTTTGTCTAGCAGCTCCACACATGCGCTAAACGGTTTAGGGTTTAGGGCCCCCAAAACAAATACACTGAACCCTACACCAAGCCCTTTAGTAAGCCTTGAAAACCCCACAACCCTCAACCCAAAACCGATAAACCCCTAAATCAGACAATCCGCAACCACAGCCCCACACCCAAGATGCTTTAACCTACATGAAAGAATCTCGAACCTTGAACTACCCCTCACGAAAACCCTGATAACACCCCCATGGACCCCTGAAAGAAACAGCTACAAAGCCCTAAAGCCCTAGACTCTTGTAGAACCCTTATAGCCTTATAATTATACATCTCTCTGTAACGGAACCCCTTATAGATCTACTTAAAGGAACCCTTATAGGAACCCTTGCAGACTCTTGTAGAACTTTTACAGATCTCTTTAGCGGAACCCCAAAATAGTGGGACTATAGATCTACTTGTAGGAACCCTTGCAGGCACCCCTTTCGGAACCCTAAAACCCAGACTCGCGGTGCTGAGAGGAGCACACGGACCAGGGCGAACCTGGAACTCACTGAGCTCTTGTTTAGGGTCTAGAGGTTTAGGGTTTAGGGTTTAAGGGTGTAGGGTTTAGGGTGTAGGGTTTAGGGTTTAGGGTTTAAGGGTTTAGGGTTTAAGGGTTTAGGGTTTAGGGGTGTAGGGTTTAAGGGTTTAGGGTTTAGGATTTAACAAGGAAACCATACTATTTACTACAGATCCCTAATATGGTAACTTGAGTTAAATCACTTAACAAGAACCTGGAACTCAGTCCGGTGATTTCGAAGGTCGGAAGGTCGAGTCGCTTGAGAATAGCATTGGGTGTAGGGTTTAGGGTTTAGAGTGCAGGCTTCAGGGTTTGGGGTTTATGATTTAGGGTTTAGAGTGCAGGCTTTAGGGTTTGGGGTTTATGATGTAGGGTGTAGGGTTGAGGACTTAGGATGTAGGCTTGAGGGTTTGGGGTTTGGTTTAAGTCGCATTGGGGCAGGGCATCGGCACGATAGCCCCTCTGTCTTGATAGGCAATCAACTCGAACCTGAACCCCAAACCTTAAACCATCAACCCTCAACCCCCTATTCCAAAATCCTCTTGTAGCTCAACCTTTGCGTGTTGAGGAGCCACTTTAACTAAACCCTAAACCCCTAAACCCCTAAACCCATGGCTTAGAGCAGGACCTAGGATCTTCTCGCAACACATGTCTCCCGAACCCTCGAGCCGGCTTGTCATATGTTCTCCTTTCCAGGTATGACGTAGACTAAAGAAAGACTCTACTCTAGACAAAAGAAAACCGGAGCCCAGCTAGAGTTAGAGCTCTAGACTCTGCTTTTGAGCCCGTTTACAAGCTCGTACAGCATCTGACGAACCGAAGACACCAGGGCTTCTACGATTCTGCAGCAAGTTGAAAGCCGTTCACGACATGGTACGCAACTCTTCTGTCTCCAGGACATTGATGCGCTGCGGGCTGCAAGACTGAGTTGCCTTGAACATGGCAACATACCAAGCGCGCAAGAGCACTAAGGCCCCTCATCACTCTGAGGTTGGATGGCCAGTGTATGCCGTCGGGCGGCATCGTAAAGGCCAGCAAAGAATCTCCGAAGTAGAGGCGGTCCGTCGTGTCCGGACTCATGACACTGACAGCCTCATGGACCACTCGCCAACTGGGTTCCTCCAGCATGGGCGCGTCCTCCTCCCAACCACCCAACGACACTATATGGCGTCAAGCCAGTACAGGCTGTTCGATCCGCGTGCATGCTTCCTGAAAGGGCTTCTATAAGGGCTACTTTAAGGGCTCTATAAGGGTTCTATTACGTATGTAAACCGGACAGACTTCGTCCGGCTTCTCTCAGCAGAGTAGTGTATGCTTTGAGGAAAACGCTTACCCAACCCCATCTTTATACCCAAACCTAAGCCCCTAAACCTTAAATTGGCTAAACCCTTTAAACCCTCCAGCCTTAAACCCTAAACCATGCACCCCGAAACCCGAAATTGCAAAACCCTAAAGCTTAAAACTTTCTAGAACCCTTATAGATCCCTTCGTAGGAACCCTAAAAGCAACCTTTTTAAGGAACCCTAAGCCAAAAAATTTTGATTTGTGAAGGCGAGCAAGGAACTGAGGTCTCCCGGATATTCGCCGTCCGTGGTGCAGTCGGCAAACGCTGAGCAAGCCTTCATAACGTGGGGGCTTCGCGTCGACTTTAGAAGTGTAGAGTTTAGGGTTTAGCGTTTCAAGCTTTTTTCTGAAGTGCATCGGACCTTTTCGAGAAATCGCGGCCAAGCCCACTCAGTTGAGTGTGCACTGGGTTTAGAGTCTAAGGGTTTAGGGTTTAAGGGGTTTGGGTTTGGGGTGTAGACTCTATTTCGGAGATTTCATTTGCGACCCTTCTACCTGGGACAAGGACAAGGCGCATACTGTCCAACCAGTCTTGGGTCTGGATACCTTGAAAAAACCTCACGCAGTAGTTTAGGGTTTAGGGTTTAGGGTTTAGGGTTTAAGAAAGTCTTTGTTTGGCTCCCTTTCATGATTCCATTTCCTCTTCAACCCGACATCCGCCTCCTAAGCTCATAGGGACCCTTAGGGGGGTAGGGGGCCTTAATGCCCATAATAAGGACCTAAAAAGGCCTATTTAAGGAAATATAGTCCCCTACCCCCCTCCCCCCTACCCCCCCTAAGGGTCCCTATGATAAGCCTGTGAAAGCCGTGGGAATTCTCAGTCAGCTTTCCAAGATCCCGCCGACAGCTGCAACGGAAAGGCGAAGAATAAAACCGACCAGAGACATGAAAGTGCGGAGGAGTCCAGGATCATAGGGACCCACAGGGGGCTCAGGGGAAGGGGGTAGGAAACTGTACTTCCTTAAGTGGCCTTATTAGGTCCTTGTTATGGGCATTACGAGAGAGAGAGAGAGAGAGCGAGCGAGCGAGCGAGCGAGCGAGCGAGGGAGGGAGGGAGGGAGGGAGGGAGGAGGGAGAGAGAGAGAGAGCGAAGGCGAATTCGCAAAGATGAACGAATGAGGGAGAGAAAAAGAGACAGGCCCACACATGCCTAAATCATAGGGACCCTTAGGGGGGTAGGGGGAGGGGGGTAGGGGGCTTTAATGCCCATAATAGACCTAATAAAACCCATTTAAGGAGGTATAATCCCCTACCCCCCTCCGGCCTACCCCCCTAAGGGTCCCTATGACTAAAGGGTTCAGGGTTCAAGGTCTAAAACTACGCACATCTCTAAGCACATACATATCTCTAAAGAAGCAAAATGAACAAACGCCTCCTTCCCACAAAGCTGTCATTAGAGGTTGTTGCTGTAAGGATGCGCGTCGCGGCTGACTATAACATAAGTCGTTACCTGAAGCAGTCATGGACCACAAACTGGTAGCCATGAGCGTGAGGCACCGTGCCTCAAAAACGCTAACCTCAATGTCTTAAAAACTTCAATCCCTGAGTGGAGGAAGACCTGCTTGCTGGGAACGGGGCATCCGATGGCTGGAGGCCGTTGCCATCGATCAGCCAACGGTTCCTCAACAGTTTGGGATTCCAGCTGTTGGGTTTGGTCTTCGGGGTTGCACTGACGATTTAGGGCTGGCAGCGTCACTCAAAATGTCGACGCCCAAGCCCTTTCCAATATTGAGAGCGGCTCTATGATAAAGAAGAAACTAGCAGCAATAATATTAACGAGAACAATAGCAATAACAATAACAACAGTAAGAATAGATTGGAATAAGAGTAATAGTAGTGCCAATAGTAATGATAATAACAAAGGTGGTGGTGGTGGTGGTGGTGGTAGTAATAGTGGTAGTAGTAGTAGTAGTAGTAGTAGTAGTAGTAGTAGTAGTAGTAGTAGTAGTAATCATAATAATAAAAATACTAGTAGTAGTAACAACAATGATGGTGATTCTACTGATAATAAGCATAACAATAACAAGAAGAAGAATAGTAATCGTCATAACAATAAAATGAGAATAATGGTAGTAATAAGAAAGAGAAGAAGAAAAACAATAAGAACAATAATCATAAGAACCATAACAAGAATAGCAACAGCCATAAAAACACTAATACTGATCCTGCTTCCTCCGTGCTTTTTTGGAAGAGGGGCTCCCCTTCTACGCCGAAACTCACGTCTCGCGCGCCTCGGGGGCCAGAAGCGGATCACGGTCTGACTCCCCGGCTTGTGGTAGAAGACCCCTGGGGCGGAGATCTTTGAGTTTAGGCTTTCGGGCTTTAGGGTCTAGGGTGCTTCCGCATCCGGAATGCAGCAACGGATGATGCTAGATCAAGACAATGTGACGACGGAAGGACAGTACGGAATAGAAGGGAAAAGAACATAACAAATGTTGTACCGTGCTATGGAACGTCCTATCAAGTGCAGCGTAACCCGACGTCCTGCAGCATGGACTGCAGTACTGTAAGGCAGCACAGGATGCAACGCACAGTAGCATACTCTAAAGTGCATGACAACATGTTAGCTTCTGATTGTCTGCATTCGGGCGGGTGTCCAGTGCTACGCATGCTCCGTAAACGCATGACGGGTAGTGAAAGAGAAACCTCAACCTCAAACCCCAACACCTAAACAATCCTCTCTCAAACTCAGCGCCTTTTTCCTGACACACAGAGAAGAAAGGCTTCCTTTGTCTTGTTGCCCGTTCCAGGAAAGTGTGCGACCGAGGAAACCTACCAAGCCTGGACGGAAAACATATCTAAGCGCCAGGGCAAGACCGATAAACGAAAACAGAAACCGCACGGTTTACGGCATTTCGGGGCTTTAGGTTTTCGATAGAGTTTAGGGTTAAGGGCTTCTGGGTTTAGGGCTTAACCTTCGGGTCTAAAGCACTCATCCTCTTGTTCGTTTGTCGCAACTGGAAGTGTCAGAATATACATATATATATATGTATGTATGTATGTATGTATGTATGATGTAATGTCTGTATGTGTGTAGTGGAAACCCAGAACCAGAAGGTTAGCCGAAAGACCTGTGACCTTGAGCCTGAAAGTCCAAAGCCCAAAAACCTGCACCCTCCACCTGCACAGATGTAACTCTGAGCCCTAAACCCTCCTAAAGATCCCATATCAACAATCCCTCACAAACCCGTTTTACAGCAAAACGACAAAAAGGGACCCTAAACCCTAAACCCCAAACCCTAAACCCTAAACCCAAAAACCCTGAACCCAAAAACCCTGAACCCTAAACCCTGGACTCAGAAGCCCTACAGTCAACCACTCTCCAGGCTCCGGGCGACCCAGGTGGATTCCGGCAAGCTGATAGTCGCCGTTGATGAACCTTGTATAGGGCCCGGCCCCCAAAAATAAGCTAGGGATATCCTCATAACATGTCCTTTCTGGGTCCCTAATTGGGGAGGTGTTGAGATTTTGGGATGTGTTTGTCGTATCCGGAAGTATCAGCTGAACAGATCTGCATCCAGAATCACCTGCTTAGCCGACGGAATTGCGACCCTGAGCCCGAAAAGCCAAAGCCCAAAAACCTGCATCCCGCACCTTTTACATATGGGTGGTTGTCAAAATTATGGTCCCTTTTTGGGTACCCTAAATAATAGGTGCCGTATTATAATAGGGACCCAAAAAGGTACCCTATTTTTGACAACTACCCATATAACCCCGCTCCAAACCGGAACACGCCGCACAAGTGAGTTCCGGACTCATTCTCTCGCCGAGCACGGCCGCAAACCTCGGCACACCCGGCAATCAAAGTGTGTGTACAGATGTACAGGATCGACAGATAATTTCTCACTTGGGTTCGGAGGGCTTTGGCTTTAGGATTTTATGTAATGTTTCTTTAGCGTGACAACCCGAACCCTAAACCGTAAACCCTTGACCTCAACCCTAAACCCGAAACCTCACAACCAGGAACCCGAAAGCCCTGACGCAGCAGAGCACCTGCAGCGCCAAGGGGGCCGTAGTGCATCTCACCTGCAGAGAAGAGTGCAGATGTCCAAAGAAGACAAGTATGCTGCTCACAGCTACCTAGGTTCTCACTTTGTTATGTGTCCAGCCATGACAAGGCTACAAATACCCCAACTACTAGGGTTTGGATTCAGGGTCTGAAGGTTCCGGATTTGGCGTTGGCAAGCTGGTCGGCTGGCGGAGAGTTGAAGACAGTAGGACCAATGATCTAACTTAACGGGCAAGGTTGGAAGTAGAGGGTCCCAGTATTGGGTAGTGGAGCTTAGGGTTTAGGCAACCCCAAGCAGCAGGGCTTTAGGTCCCAAGTACTATACTGGGCGCGGCTTGTTTGGAACAGCACTCACTGAAGGACGTAATGGTGGGACAAGACCACCTTTAGATCCAGCTTCCAAGGCAAGAACACCGCGTGGATTCAGACTGTCAAGAGGCAAAACCGAAGTCCCCTGCAGTCCTCTTCTTCCCTGACCGAAAACGACATCTACTGGAATCCAGAATCTCTCCTTCCCCCACTTCCCAAAGAGTTATGATTTTGGGGCATGAAGATCAGGATAAAAGGGGACGTCTTGCGCTCTGGAGGTGCAGGTGGAGGCCAGATGCTCCCCGTGTCTCCAATCCCTTAAGTTTCCTTCCCAGCTCCAAAAGGGTTCAGGGTTTAGGGTTGGAGGTTTTACTCACCCTCCAATCCATCCACAAAGCGTGCTCCCAAACCCTCGACGCTCGAACTCTAGTCGCCTCCGGGTCGGCGATGAAAAAACCCTCCCTCAACCCTAAACCCTAGTTACTGGCCCTGTTGCCTCCGGGTCGGCGATGAAGCAGCCACGCTTGCTCTCCCAAACGGACCATTCGAGATGAGTTGTGCCCGGCTGCTCCTGAAAGTCGGGCTTGGGGCTGAACCATGAAAGCGATTTAGGGTTTAGGGCTTAGGGTTTGCATGGCGCTATGCAAGACAATATCTAGAAAACCACCACTGAACTACTGACGATAAGATTGCAAAAACTAAACAAAGGATATCAAGAAGAATAGCAACCGTCTTGCCAGTCTCATCTCCTCCACTCCCTACTCCCCCTGCTCCGTACCACAAACTCACACACGCAGAGACACAGTGTCACCCGAAGATGCCATAGGTCCCCAGCAGATGCGGAAGCATTCGCGTATGCCGCACAGCGATCGCCACCCTCAGAGAGTCTCTGCGTTGAGGGGCTCTGCTTATACGCCTCATGTCGGATACTACAGGGATGGGAAAAATTCGTGTTAGCATCCGCTTATAGTTCCACTGAACTTATACTGCCGCCAAAACCTAACCTGTTCCAATCAGTCAGGCCCCAATATTATCCTTGCCTGCATCTATACCACAACAAAACCAAGAGGAAAGGGAGCACTCGAATGATAGAAACGTCTTACCGGCTTGCAAGGCTCACTAAGGGTTCTCAAACCAGCAAGGTTCCGTGCCTGGGCCTACACGGAGGTTCATGGGTAGATTTAAGTAAGCTTCTCAGTTATAAGTAGGATAACTATAAGTATGTCACACATTGGGGGACTTGCAGCTCCACCTATAACTACCGATGAACCTGCAAGTGAGGGAAGTTATATTGACTTCTACTTCCTGGTCTTCTGGGCCTGGGAGGCCATACTAGAGACTCGAAGCCCTGGAGATAGTGGCTGAGCCCCAAACCCTGAACCCCGCACCCCTGATATCAGAGCCTCAGAAACTTCGCGAAGTCCTCAACCCAACAGAAATTGCACACTCGACCTGCTGGAGGTACAGGAAACTCGAAGAGTGGCAGACAGCCATCTGTTTTGGATCTCTGTACTCTTAGCGTAGAAGCTTAGGATTGGGATTTCAGCCTTGCGGCTTCGGATTTTTGGCATGTGGGAGTTTCCGAAAATAGGGGACCCTAATTTAGTACCCTAAATAGTAGGATCCTTATCATAAGGACCCCCAAATAAGGTACCCTAATTTTCGGAAACTCCCATGTCCGCTCAAGGCCCGAATCAAGGCCCGAACGTTCAGATCTCCACCGAACACCCAGTGGTAGAGGCGCGTCGCCAAACTTGGCCTGGCTCTTACGCAGGAGTTTATCTGCCTCTCCAGCTCTGCATGTATATTTTTCAATGTACGTATGCATGCATGCCTGCATGCATGTATGTATGTATGCATGTATATACACTCAGACATAGAGACTCAAATGCATATTTTTGCATGTAGCTTTTTCAAGCCTTAATCCATACGTTTGTGTCTCTTCACATCCGTAGACCTCTCGGTACATGAAGGCTTTTACTCGAGCTTGGGGCCCGGATCTGATCCAAACCCGTAACTATAACCCTGAAAATCCTGGGGTTTTTTGTTTTCGAGAGCTGGTCGAGGCATCATTTTCGGTTGTCACGGGTCGGGAGGAGCGCATCCGCTGTACTGAGTGAGTCTACGGCGTTGCATTTTGCGAGTCAGGATTGCCGTGCTTTTGGGTTGCAACCTTCGGGGTTGAGCTTAGAGATGAGAATGCAGGGTCGTAGGCCATGAAAGGTTTCGGGGTGTGCTGGTAGGACTCTCTCCGACCGGCAGCCCCACATCTCATTTCTGGCTTGATGGTTGTAGCTTGGCAGCTTTGCAGCTGAACTCGTTCATGCCTCAAATTCGCGAAGTGGCGTGTTGAGTTCGGTGGGGTTTTGGGGCTTTCGGTTCTGTTCTTGCACGAGGGTTTGCGGATTTGGGATAAAGGTGTGCACAACAAGCCCTCCAGTTCTCGTTCTCCTGCTGCTTAAAGATTCCTCAAGAACCTCCAACGAACCCTTAAGGAACCCTCAAAGAACCCTTAAGAACCCCTTACAAAGCCATTACTGAAAGCAGAAGTTCCAAACGTCGAGCCCGAGGCCTGAAACCAAACAATCCTAAACCTGCAAACCCTAAACCCTAAACCCTAAACCCTGAAAGCCACAAGCCGCCAACCTCAAACCCAGAACCCTATCTCGGAATTCTGAAGGCACGACCCTGTCGATGAACAGCAAGCTTCATTGTCTGTAGCTGCATAAGAAGTACACCATAATGCCCATAGTTTTGTAGGGTACTTCGGGTAATGCAGCCTTGTGGACGTCATACATGGAGCACCTATAGACTCCATGCAACCCTTTAAAAACACTTAAAGAACCCTTAACGAACCCTTATTGTGGAACCCTCATAGAACCCCTAAAGAACCCGAACCTTCAAAGAACCCTTAAAGAATCCTCAAGAACCTTCAAAGGACCCTTACAGAACCCTCAAAGAACCCTTAAGAACCCTTAAACAGCCGTTACAGAACCCTTCTAGAATCTAGAACCCTTCGTCCATGAAAAACCTAGAACCTAAACCCTACACAACCCTTCGTCCATGAAGACCCCCCTGTGCCGCCCCACTCCACCAAGCCGTCCGTCTCTACGAGCCAGCGATCCGATCCTGTCTTAAAAAGGCTGTTCGGGCTTGAGAGCTGGGTGGTCAAGCTAGATATATAATGACACAGATATACCTCTATATATATATAAATATACATATACATATACATATACATATACATATATGTATCATATTTTCAGAGCTTATACCTCAGAGCAAAAACCTCGTGTATCGGAGAACATGTAACCATTCTGTCAATGGAAGGATTTCCGGATTCAGGGTCTAGGCTTTGGGATTCCAGGGACCTATAGGGGCCGAAACCACTACAAGACAGCTTGGGGCATTTCCTGCTAGGCACGCGAGCCTTACGTATAACTGAATTCTGGAAAACCAGTGCTAAGGCTTTATGTGCTGGGTCCCTGGGTCAGCACATTTCACTCGCCAGTGGTTCGCCCAGCTTGAGACACTCCCGGACACAAACCAAGATTGAAAAACAACAGAATCCAAAGCCCTGAACCCTAAACCACACATCTCACAGAAAAACTAAAACCCGGAACAATCAACTCCTCCCCGACACCCCACCTAAATGCTCCACGATCAGCTGCGTCCAAGCGGCGTGACGAGTAGCGGATGAGGTGCCTGGTCCCTGCAGGGTTTGGCGTTCTCGGCTCCATTCCATTTTGGGCCATTTTGGACCTACATAAGCCTAAACCCTACGGCATGATGCTAAGCCAGATGGATTTGCAGGAAGAACACTTGCAACAACTCCAGCTCTGTGCTTCGTGTTTCTACAATTCCCTGGGCCAGTAGGCGACAAGCCAGCAAAACAAAATCCAAAATGCGAAGGCGCTGGAAGCCTGAACATGGTACACTATTTTGTCGCGTGCAAACTAGTCACGTCTGAGCACGGAAACCTAGGTTGATTTAGGAATGACCAGGTTGAAACTACCTATTCCGAGCATGATACGTCAAATCCAGGTAGAAAGTCAAGCTCCAGACTTTGTCTTTCCTCATCAGCCGTATTACTTGGAGGTTCATGGGTAGCTACAAGTAGGTGATAAGTCCCCTAATACGGGTTATAAGTATAGTCATCCTACTTATAACCCTACTTATAGCTACCCATGAACATCCCCTTATAGAGCCCTTATGGAGCCCTTATAGATCCCTTTAAAGGACCCCTATAAACCCTACTTATAACTACCCATGAACCTCCAAGTAGGGACCACAAACCCCTCTGCCAGGCTCCGCCTGGCTGGACATAGGCCGGGCGCCCTTCGATCACTCCGGCCAGCACATAAGACCTCGGGTTGAAGGCTATGGGGTTGAGGGATTTAGGGTTTAGAGTTGAGGGTTTAGGGGTTTAGGGGTGTAGCTTTAGGGTCTAGGGGTTAAGGGTTTAGGGTTGAGGGTTTAGGGTTTAAGGGTTTAGCTCTAGGGTCTAGGGGTTTAGGGTTTAGGGTTGAGGGTTTAGCGTTTAGGGGGTTTAGGGGTTTAGCTTTAGGGTCCAGGGATTTAGGGTTTAGGGTTGATGGTTTAGGGTTTAGGGGTTTAGGCTTTAGGGTCTAGGGGTTTAGGGTTTAAGGCTATCGGGGCTTTCGGAAGTCGGATTTAGTGTTCGAGGTCCGTCAAGGCATGCTTGGAGGATCTTGGTACTCAGTAAGTAAGGGCGTAGGGGTCCCCTCAAGGGATCTATAGGGGTACAAAAACAAGAGTTGAGGCTTTAGCATGCTTGGAGATTCTTGAGACTTAGTAAATACTTGGAGGTGCATGGGTACTTATAAGTGGGGTTTATAAGCCCCCTCATGTGGGCTAAAACTATGGTTATCCTACTTATAAATACCTACAACTACCCAAGTAAGGCAACTAAATACTTTAATTGGAGTTATAAGTAAATATCACTATAGTTACTTTGTTTGTAACAGCCCCCTCAACAGCCCTCAACACAAACCCTCAACCCCTAAACCCTTGAAACCCTGAGAACCCGGGCCCATTCATGCGCGCGTTCTCTGCCTGCACACGTCAGGTCAGTCCGTGTGTGTTTTAGACCCAGGCTCCGGGTTTCAGGCATGGGGGTTTTTGAAACTTAGCTAAGTTGATGCTTAGGGGTCTGAGCCTTGGTGATTTAAAGCTCTAAAATTTGGCCGGAAATTAAAGCCCTTGGGCTTGGGTTCTTCGAAAGCCCCGAACCCCACACATGCCGCACCGCCGGCATCGACTGACACAGGATTGCACATTTCTCATCTCAGAACCTGCACCCCTGGGTCCAACGCGAATACCCTCTAAAACCCTTCAGGGTTCAGGGTTGACGGTCCTTATGCGCGGATTGCTAGTCACACCGATTCTTTGAAATGAACCGAAGTGCTTGAATGCTGAACCTGCACCTCTAAACCCCCAATCCCCTTGAGAGCCTACAGCCCCCAAAACTCTGACCCTCATGCTCTCAGCCGCTGCAAAGCCTGTAAAACAAGTCGTACAAGAACTCTGTGTCAAAAACGCATCTCACGAAAACCTGAAGAAAGAGAAATACAACGACAAAGAAGGCCGTAAGAGAGCTCGTTCGACCTCCTGCCGGCGGCCGAGAATGCGGACCACGCTTGGAGCCACCAGAGTCCTCGAAGCTTGTGGGCATTTCAGCATCGATGGCGCTAGGGGTGGAGTTAGGCTTTGAGGGATCGGAGCAAGGCTTTAGTTCAAGGTGCAGAGTTGAGAGTTTTTGTTGTTGCGGTTTAGGGTTTAGGGGTTTAGGGCTTGGGGGTTTAGGGTCTAGGGTCTAGGGCTTAGGGTTTAGGGTTTAGGGTTTAGGGTTTTTGTTGTTGAGGTTTGGTGGCAAGCAACTCCTTCCGGTGGGGATTGCTGGGTTAGGGCGGGTCCTAAACTCAACAGTTTTGGGGGCTCTGGGGTTTAGGGGCTGGGGTCTGGAGTTCGTTCTTCTGAGACCCTACATCCTACGGTTGATGATATACATCCTGCATTACCCATAATAAGGAATATACCATAATTCCCATAGTCTACGGGCCTTAAGGTAATGCAGGATTTATATCATCAACCGTAGGGCCCAAACCGTTGGGATCCCCTAAATCCTTGAAAGCGCAAAGCCCTGCAATGCCAAGCCTGACACTCTGAAACTCTTCTATGAGGATTTGAGCAATTGGAAGAGGCTTTGGAATAGCTATATGCGACGTAGCAGAAATTCAGGAGTACATGTCAATCAGGGACCTCATTGTTTACGCTTCTTTGCTGCCCCGTCTCCTGGTGGCCGGATCTGCGCAGAAGGATTGGAGTTGGGTCTCCCAAAACCTCTCACAGAGCTTCGGATTTACATGGGTTGTAGCTTTGGGGCCCTTAAATGTCTTTATGAGCTCTGTAGGAACCATGAGGGGGAATTTTAAAGTTTCCCGAAGTGCCGTCTAGTTATGCCTTAGCGTTTTTGCGGGGTTATGCCTTAGCGTTTTTGCGTGGTCCCAGGGTTTGCTATGATTTTGATTGTCTGAAATCAGAACCTATCAATATCATTATGTTGGCAAGCATTGCACGAGTCCTTTGAGGATTTCACGCCTTGGGCGTATCGTTTGCAGTTTTTATTCCCTCAAACACTTTGCGGCGACTTAGCAAATGTGAGTTTCGAGTCTTTCTCTGGGTCAGAGATTTGTGCTCCAGCTGGCTCAAGTCAAATCTTAAAGTTCTTGCTGGAGCGCTAGAACGCTTACAATCGCAAGGCTAAGTAGCCATTAGGTGGGCCCTCTTGGAGGGTGACCCTTGCTTTTGATGCACGAATGACCCCCTTGCCCTTGCCGTGTTCTTTACGCTCAGACACCAGGGTTGAAGTGTTGACGATATGATCTCTGCCTACACTTGCTGAGCACACAATGTTCACATGGTTTAAGTCAGCAACGTCGAAGCACCACAATTACCATAATCGTGTTTCCTGTCATGGAATGCCTTCGGCTTCGCAGATAACACACAGATTGCAACGCTTATCTATACCTTGATGCCAAGCTCCCAACATCCATTCCAGGTCGATATGCCCAGGGTGCTCCAAGGTGGAAGCCTGCGTGGATGCCAGGACGTGCAACAGAACATGGCCGTTTGAAGGGCTTACGGCTTTCCTAGTTGAGATTGTGATGCTCACTGCAAACGCAACGCCCAAAATGCCAAGCCCAAAACCCTCCCGAATGCCACAAGCGCAAGGCCTCTGAGTAGGCCAGGCATGTGCCGTTGTCCTTCAGGGAGCGATCCGGAGATAAAGTTAAGGAGCCCACTATCCGCTGAGAACTCCGTCTTTGGCTTCAATTTGTTGGGGTTCAGAACCCTAAACCCTAAACCCTAAACCGCTTCTGTTTTGGGTTTGGGAACCTCAAGGGGCTCCTCCGTCTTTGTTCAGATGCCGGCGGAGCTGATCCCGACTGGAAACACAAAACTAATTTCAAAACAAACCGCAACCGAATCTGCACAGAGCCTAAACCCTTCGGACCTTGCACAGCCCGGACTTCCGAAAGATCAGGGTTTGGGAGTTTCGGGTTTAAAATTGCCCTAAACCCTTATTCCCTTAACCCCTAAACCCTAAACCCCTGAACCACTTTTTCCCCCAAGCCCTAAAGCCTTTAAATCCCTTGGCTTGCACCGGTCCTGGGCGAGCCACACGATGGCCCAGCGCTTCTCCTGGCGGCTGAAACCCGGAACTCTGGGGGAATATACCCCTGAACCCTAAACCCTAAACCCCTGAAAGGAGCCCGTTAAGGAAACCTTTGAAGGAACCCTTAGAGGAGCCCTTCTGGGTTCCTTTATGAGGGCTCCTTGAAAGGGATCTATAGGGGCTCTATAAGGGTTCTATAAGGGGTTTCGGATTCTGGGTTGCAAGTTGTGGGGTTCTGAACCGGTTCTGAAAGGGCTTAGGGTTTAAGGACTTGTATAGGAGCTCCGGTTAGAAGAGTTCGGACAAAATAAGGGGACTCCAAAATGTCTGTGAGGGCTTTAGTTTGCACCCAAAACCACCTACGCTTGAGGGCTTTTGCGTAAGCACGCTTGGATTCGGGTTCAGGTATAAGACTTGGAAAGAACAACATCGCTGAAGTCAAGTTCCCGCATTGAGAACACTTCTGTGATAGAGGATATCTCCTTAGTGCAGGGATTTTGGAGCTCTGAGCCCTGAAGGAGCAGGAGTTGAAGTTTAGGGGTTCGGGCTTTGAACACAGAATCTTGGGGCCAGGATGTCTTGACGTTTAGGGATGAGGGCCAGGGTTTCTAAACCATACCGTTTAGGGTTTAGGGTTTAGGGTAGTTTTAAATGGGTTGTAAAAGTAGGATACTATAGGTATAGCCTATTTTTGAATATGCTTGGACACTCATACACCCCACATGTAACTACCCATGAAATTGGGGCCTTGGCCCCCCAATCCCGATGCATGCCTCGTGAAAGTAGCGGATTCCAAGCTCCCCCTTGGAGTGGACGTAGACCGGCCTTTGTGGGGGGCTCAGCCAGTAAGGCTATGAGCAAGAAGGTATAGGGTTAATGCACCTGAACTTGGGTTATGAGAAAACATGCTGAAAGCTACCTGGCCCATAGCCCCAAGATTTGCGGGGGGCACAGAGCCTCCAGGGGGCGCAACTCAGAGGGCGGCAGAGAAGTTGCCACAAGGCTTTCAGAACGGAGACCGTAGTCCCTAAACCCTAAAGCGTAAACCCTAAACTCGTAGTATTACTGATTGAAACCCTAAACCCAAAACCCTGGAGCCTGAGAGGGTTCTGGGAGGGGGGTTCGGGAAGCCTCGAGCCCGGGCTTCCGTAGTGAGAGGGAGCCATATTCTCCCCAGATATCTCACTAGGATTTCAGGTTCCCCCAGGATTTCGGGTCGCAGTCAACAAGCTTAAACCGACCCTTAACCCCTTAACCCCTTAACCTCTACTCTTAGTTGCTGGGTTCATAAGCCCCAAAACATGTACACTTTTAGTTTTATAGTGGGTAATATTATGCCAAAAAGTGTGAAGTGTATCCACTCAGCTGCTAAGTACTCTCCACTCCTCTCTCGAGATGTGCCGCGGCCTGCCATGTGCCACACGCGCCAACTCATAGGGGCCGTTGACAAAGTCCGCATCTCGACCTGCCAGAAACCCCTGAAGTCTTGGCATTAGGGTGTATAACGTATTGCCAGAAACCCTTGAGGTCTTGGCGTTTGGGTGTATAAGACATATTTAGGCTTGAAATGGTGATTTGCAATTCATCTCGAAATGCAGGGTTTGGGTCCTGGCTGTGACAGAGGGCCAGACTTAAATACCTGTCTACCTGCGGCTCTTGATACACAGACGGCACCTTACTTGCGAAAGTGAGAAATACGTGGATCATTGATCCCTGTGTGAAGTTGAGGCGGAACCTGAATGCGCACTTTGAAGGTCAGTATCTCTGTCACACAGATATGCTGGCTTCGCAGACAAGTCTCCTGAAAAAACTATATAAAGCCGTCCAGGCTGGTAAGCAATTATCAGGCCTGAAGTCAGCCGCCGCACCCAAAGTGGCTAGAGCGACTCAGAGTGGCTCAAGCTAGCAGATGCACACGGTTGACATGGACAGTCAGAACTTTGCACGGTGCTGCCTCCTTGGTTCCACACGGGACATGGCCTCCCGAGCCTCAGGAACAAGATCTTCTTATGAGGAGCGGAACAGCCGCCTCTTCCTCGGCAGTCGCTCAATATCAACCGTTTCATCGGCCTCTCCAAGCAGCTTCCGTACAGCTGCAGGCAGACTGCCTTTCTTGAGCATATTCTGAACTTTCTCGTCCGCGGCGCCGAATGATGCACAAGCCCTCTCTAGGCTCTGTAGTCCCTTGAGCGCTGCAGCCTCTGCGATAGCAACGAAGCTCTCGGCATCGATCATGTCGCGAAGTGCAACGCACAGTGTCTGCACGACTCCGTGGACGTTCCAGCGATGCGCCAGGTCCAGAGCCACAAGCATAGTGTTATGATCGGGGTCCTCGCGAGTGGAGCTCGTGTACAACAAATCCAGGAAGAGCGAGATGCCCGAGGATGAGGAATCCTTGACTTGAATGCGCCTGCTGGTGCCCTCCTTCATTGCAGTCTCCAGCATCGCCTTCAAGACGGGCGAGGCCAGCACGAGGATCTGGTCGTGTGCCGTCACCTCCCCGTCCGAACTTTCGAAGATCACGTTGTGCGAGGCGGTCAAGTCACGCATGGACTCCCACAGACTGAAGGTACTCTGAGGCACGGTAACATCTGCACCACGGGAAATCTTGGAAGCGGAAAGGAGCGAGATCACATTTTTCAGATACTCCTCGTCTGTTGTCCAGTCGGCACCCCCTTTGTGCGGCTCCATCTGCTTTAGCCACGCAATAGCAAGCGACATTGAATTGTGTCCAGCATACTCAATAGTAATTTTTGAAGCGTTTTTTGCTTCCTCTCCTTCCCCTCGAAACAGTGAGTGGCCAGAAACTCCGACCGAAAGTCTCTGCTCTGGATCAGCCCCAACTCTCAGCAACCACTTCACGATCTTGATGCATTTATCTTGTTTAGGCCCCCACCCGAGAACGCCTTCATGAATTGCCCAAAGAAGTGCCGGCATTCTCTTGTTAATGGGACCCACAAGCTGAGCCCAGTCAAATCTGGGCGGGGTGAACTTTTGCAACCCGTCCAAATCCCCCAGCGTAATGAGACCGTGAACCATATCGGCATCCATCGTCGAAGCCATTGCCCGCAAGCAGGGGTGCGCTGAAGACCGTAGACCCCGCTTCCTGAACTCCGGAAACTTAGTGCACGGAAGTTGGTCAGAACAACTCAGTCCCTATGTCGCTGTCCCATGAAGAATGGCTTACTGCAATGGGTTCAGGGTCGAGGGTCGTTGCTCGTACACTTAGATGCTGGAGTACAAAGCACTGGAAAGCTGCAAACAAAAGCGGAAAGGCCGACATGCTAGATGCTGAAAGAACTCATAACATGAACATCTCGCATGTATCGACATATGATCTACCCAAATATCCATCTCCACCCCAAAACCAAACTAACATGAGGCACATCCTTAAAACCCAAGTTTTCTTGTGAAAAGGTGTGATTAAGCAGACTAGGACTACCACCTAGGGGCCTAAGGCAAGCATTCAGGGTCGTGCAAAACTTCGCGCGCTGATAAAATGATTCCATCTTTGTTGCAAGGCTTCCTGACTCCTAGCTCATGGTTGGGATAGGATTAAAAATGTACATGTTTATTCCTTATTCGGTTTAAGTACCCATAAAGATGTAAGATGTTACCCAACTATGACAAAGACCGGTAGCTGGTAGGTAGGAGATCACTTGAGTGAGTCCCCGAACCCGCAGACAGTCTGTGCCACAACTTCTCATAGGGCTGTGGTTCATCATTCAGTGCTTCGGAGTCAAGCTGGCTGAAAGATGAACATATCAAAAGCTTGCACACGCGGAACTGACAAGCCAAAGCTCGCAAAGACACAGCTCAGGCAGGCCTAGCGCCCGCCCGACTAGTGTCACCGTGCGCGGTGCTGCCACCGAGATAACCTGGCGATGCTGAAAAGATAACGCGATTTAGCGGGACTTGCCCACCATGTCATTACCCGGAAAATGGAGGACACAGTCGAAAGAAGATCTTCTGCAATTGCCGACTTCAACTTCGATAATAAAAGTACCAACAATACTGCTAGTAGCAATGAGTAGAGAATCAGAAACTATGGGAAAGTAACCTTGATGGCACACATAGCAACGATTACAACAACACGAAGCACCAGAATAACCGTGGTGTTATGACGACAGTGTTAACGAAAATAGTAGAATAGTAATAGAAGAAAAGCTGCTAGTCACAACAAGGGCAATAACTTCAGCAAGAAGTACCATATCCTGTAACTCTAAGCCCAAAAACCGAAACAAGCCACGGTAATCGCAACAACAAGGGTACCTTGTCTGGGCGTCCTCATAATTAAAATCCTATCATTTGGGGTTCTGTCTTAAACCCTCAACCCTATATTTAAAGCCAAAAGCCCTGAATCCTACACCCTGAACCCTGAAACGCCCACGTGCATAGCCTCGGAGTCGGCCACGTGGGCTTGTGAGGAAGACTCCCAGACCTTCGCCAAGCCAAGGCTCACATCCGTTCAAAAAAGGTCTGTGGCGTTAGGGTTTAGGGTTTAAGGTTTAGCGTGCAGGGTTTAAAGTTCAGGATTTATGGTTCAGGGTTTAGGGCATAGGGTGTAGGGTTTAGGCTTCAGGGTTTAGGGTTTAGGGTTGGGGTTCAGGTCCGTTTTGTCGGGCCTCTTCCGGCACACAAAACGGACTTTGACAACATCTGACGTTTCGGAAGTTCTCCTCATTTTCAGGTCTCCGCATGCGACCAGATTTGGGCTACTCTTGAGCTTTCAATGCCTGGGAAATCGATAGTTCGGCTTTCCGGAATGGAATATCGCTTTTGAGGGATGCCGCTGAACTCGGGACTTAATGTCGAACCTTCAACGTCTAGCTCTCCAGCCTTAGCTCCAAGTATTCACGCTACTTGCAGGTTCGTGGGTAGTTATAACTAAGCAGGATTACTATACTATACCTATAACTTATAACCACAATTAGGGGACTTATAGTATTGTAACTCCACCCATGAACCTCCCCTGATAGAGCCCTTAAAGAACCCATATGGATCCCTTCGGAGTCCTTGAAGGAACCTTATGAACCCAGAGCCCTTAAAGAACCTACCCGTGAAACTCCGAGTAGGGGTCAAGATCTACGGCCGGCTTTCGGGCATTTGCTCAGGCCAGCAGGCCAGGCTATGGTTACGCCGCCCCCCCCCCCCCNGCCTCCCACCTGAAGCCCCAGACCCCACGACCCAGGCGACCCCAGAAAGAGTTTCTCTGCCCGACACCTCTCAAGACAGCAGGCCTTTGCAAATCTGCCTTTGTAGCAAGTTTCCCCATTGCTGCTGATTAGATGCATATGTATATGTATATGTATATATATATATATATATATGTATGTGTATGTATATATATGTATATGTGTATATTTAAAAATATGTGTATATATATATATATATACCTATATGTATGTGTATATATATATGCGTATGTATGTGTATATATATGTGTGTATATATATACAAGTATATATGTATATATGTATATATGTATATAAGTATATATGTATATATGTATATATGTATATATGTATATATGTATATATGTATTTGTGTGTATATGTATATATATGTATATATGTATATATGTATATATGTATATATGTATATATGTATGTATATATATATACATATGTATGTATATATATATATATATATTTATATTTATATGTGTGTATATATCTATATATGCCGTGTAGCTATGTGCGTATGTGTATATATATATATATATATAGAGAGAGAGAGGTATATATACATGTATATATAGATAGATAGATATGTACGTATGTATTTATGTATAGTGGCATACCAACATCGTGTTGCAGAGAGTGTAGGGTCGTGGGCAAATAGGGGGGTGAGGGTATGGTTAGGGTTAAGGGTTGAGGGTGTTTTAGGGTTTAGGGTTTAGGTTTCTTTTTTTAAGGGTTTAGGGTTGAGGATATAGGGCCTTTAGGGTTTAAGGATCCACTTCCGGCGCAGGGGTTCGGGGTCAGCAGTGGCTCGCGGTTCTACCTGAAGCTCGTTGTGTTGGGATCCTCTTTATAAACAACCCCGCCGACAAAGGACCGCAATTCCCCTGCTCTGAGACTGACAAGGCCAATGTCTCAGAGGCTTCATGATTTGGGGCTTAGGTTTAGGGCTTAACTGGGGAACTGAAATGCCAATGTCGCTAAACCCGATGCCCTGACGACACTCGAAATCGAAATCGAAAACACGTAATTTGGAGCGTCAGTTCTTTCCACCCTGCCCTTTGGGCAGCCGACGTGCCAGATCAGCTCTGGATACGCAGGGTGTGCAGCGTCAGCTGAATCGGTGGCGAAGGCCACACATACCTGAGGGTTTTCGGGGCATTGGTTCGGAGTTTCGGGTCCATCTCGAAAGCAAGATGACTGGCGACAAGCAAGAGGAAGACCGGATACAGACTAGCAGACAAGATGAAGCGGCTGCTCTGGAATGAGGGCTCTTTTGATCGTCCCTACTAGAGCAGCAAGCTAATCTGGACATAGATGCCGGAAATACCACCCCAACCTAGATTGTTTAAAAGACAAGAAGCACTGACCGCTGACCTACTTGGCGGTTCATGGGTAGTTATAAGTGGGGTTATAAGTCCCCTAATATGGGTTATAACTATAGTTATCCTACTTGTAACCCTACTTATAACTACCCATGAACCTCCCCTTATAGAGCCCTTATGGAGCCCTTATAGATCCCTTAAAGGAACCTGCTAAACCCTACTTATAACTACCCATGAACCTCCAAGTAGACGCGACGCAACCTAGGGCCCGACGTGTAGAACTGAGATTCCAAACCCTGAACTGACACAGCCCCAGACTAAACCCTAAACCCCTAAACCCTAAACCCCTAAACCCTAAACCCTAAACCGTTACGGAAAACCTTAAAGTCTGTCCTCTCCCAGGCTTCAAAATCCTCGAAGAGGGATCCCGTGCTTTAGAACTTCAAGGAGTTTCCCTTCCGTCCTGGATTTTCCTGTCTGTGGGACCCTACACCCCCACACCCTCCCTCCACATGTAAACAGGCTCCAAACCCTGAAGCCTGAGACAGGAACCTGATTGAGAAACCCTGAACTTGTATGAATCCTAATAAATTGGGGTTATAGGGCCAGGATTTCTTAATCACCCCCAAACGATCTACCTTCAGAGGCTCTAGACCTGAAACCCTAAACCCGTGGCCACAATTAGGGTTTAGGGTTTAAGAATTTAAGGTCTAGGGTTGAGGATTTAGGGTTTAGGGTTCAGGGTTTAGGGGATTCCGAGACCCGAAATCCTGGGAGCCCGTGCATTGGAATCGCGCACACCCTCCCGGTCGATGACCCAGCGTCTCAAGGAGGGCCTGTCTGCATTCGGAGGGTTCCTAGGGCCTTTGATTCCTTTAAAGGGGTCTATAAGGATTACTATAACGGGTATTATGGGGGTTTATTATAGGGGCCTTAATAATTAGCATAGGGTTTAGGAATTTGCGGTTTAGGGTTTTGTTGAAGTTGGGGTGACTCGCTCTTTGCTCGGTTTAGTGTTTAGGATTCCGAGTTTTAGGGCCTTTGAGGTTTGTGACTGGAATGTGAAGCAGGGGTCAAGAATCACGAACTTATGTTTCCTGCTTTACGTGTGAAGCTCAAAGATTTCAGGGCACTGGCCTTGGCCTCTTCGGGGCGTAATGCAGGGAAACATCGGTGAGGATGTGTGGCTTTCGGGATGATAACCATAAACCCTAAACCCTAAAACAGGATCCGGCTTCGAATCTTCGTGGCACAGAAATCCAGATCGTTCCAACGCCCGAGCCAGGCTTGAGAGAGTGCCGGTAGAGGGCTCACGGCTTCCGGCGGCCTAAGGTTTGGCTTTAGGGTTTAGGGTTTAGGAGAGGAGAATGAGGAGGAGGAGGAGGAGACCCCTCCACCTTCAGCGCAAAGGTACTGCATTTGGCTTCAGGCTTGTAGCTTTCCGGCTATTCTTTGTCTCCAACCACCAAAAAAGGCACCCAAAGCCAAGTCCTATAAACCGAATCCTACAGCCTCAAAATCCACGGAGGGTGTGTGCCCTGAAAACCTGAAGAAAGCAACCCCGTCTGAAAGAATCCATATTCACATACTAAGTCACCTCCTCCACCTTCAACCGCGAACCCTACAACGAAGTTCGTTAGGACAGTCAGCAGGGTTCGTCGAAGATTCTGGGCCTGAAGACCTTTTGGCATCTTCTTTGAACAGTTCCCTCGCACGAAGTCAGGTCGAGGTTCTACCATTTTGGATTTTGGGTGCAGAGCCTCTGTAACTTTAGGGTTCAGGGTGTACCGACCGATGCTCCAAACGCAAAGCCCTGAATCCTCAACAGGTTGGCAGGATAGGGTTGAATTATTAGGTGAAGCTTAGGGTTCTATCCTCAACCTGTGGCATTCAGGTGCACTCTAAATCTTTAAAGTCTTCAACCCTAAACCCTGGTAGGTCCCAGGCCAGTATCGGATGGCCGTGGCGGAGCCCTGTTGACCTGGGGCTTACGTTCTGGGGCCTAGATGCTCAAGGGCTGAAAATTATGAGGGCTTAAGGGCCTTAGGGCTTTACGGCTTTAGGGTTTAGTTTAGAGTTCAGGGCTTTAGGGCTGTAGGGATTTCGGGTTTACTTTAAGGCTGATGGCTTCTGAACTTTAGATTGGCAGGAGTTTGTAGTTTTAAAGATTTAGGAAGACCTCTGGAGGATTGAGCAGGTCGGGTTGTTCAATACAGGATAGGTAGTGAGCCTATTCCCACAACTCTACAGGGGCTACAACTCTCGGGTCCTTAGTAGGGAATGGGGGAATGGATTCCTGGAACCAAGGACTACTAACGAACTGTCAAGGCTCCTGTGGCCCTATGGTTTAGGGTTTAGGCAAGCCCAGTAGCTGCTATTTATGGACTACTCCCCCAGTAAGAAAACCCTCTACAGTTGAAGCTGCATTCCGTCGCTAATTAAGGACCCTATAAAAACCATATGTAACCCCATCTACATATGTGCACATATACATAGACATATACATATACCTATACCTAGACATAGACATATACATAGACATACACATAAACATACACATGCCAAGATCTTTAGTCAAGGGAACTGGGCTCTTTAGCATCAGCGAGATGGCCGCCTGGAAGCTCCGCCGATGCGACCCCGAAACTCTGAGCCCCAAAGAAGGTCTAGCGTTTCCCAGAGAGCCCAATACCCCTTAATTAAGGAATATAGCTTAAATCATAATATGAGGTTCTATATAAAATAAGCCATATTCCTTAATTAAGGGATATTGGCCTCTCTGGGTTAGGGTTTCCCTAAACCCTAAATCCCTTTAAGTCCCAGAGGTGCGCACTAGCCTGGCAGCGAAAGCGTTTTTCTGCCTCCGGAACAGGTAAAAGATATAGGTTTTCGGAGATTTTGGGTTTAGGATTTCGGAGAGTTTGGGTTTAGGGTACTTGGGATGCAGAAGAAAAGCTTGGTAATTCAGACTCGGATCCTAAGCCTCAGGCGAACTTCGGGCGCTCAGGAAGTCCCTGAAACAGTGTACCAAAACTGGCAACTCGCGAAGACATCGTTAAACCCCCTTAGAACTCTTGACAGCCCTGAAGCCCTCAAAACTGTCAGAAACGAATGTGTCCAAGTGGCGATAGACGGGCCGGCCATGTACCTGCCCACGATGCAGGTACCTCGGAAAGCGGTTTCTGGTTAGCAGCAAACACCAATGCTACAGGGGTGAGGGCTTAGGGTTTCGTGGTTGAGGTCTTGATTTAAGGCATGGGCTTAAAAATTCAGGGGGTTCGGGATTCGAGGAATAGGGGTTTAGGGTTTGGGATACAACCATGAGGATGAGGATGAGGATGAGGATGAGGGCCGTGGCTGCAGTGATGAGAATGCTGACGACTCAAGGGTCTTGACCGTTTCTCCTGTTGCACACCTCGCCAGCGAAAAATACGTAGCAGTACTACGTAGCAGTACAACAGTAGGGCTAGTGCCAGTAGTAGTAGCAGCAGCAACAACAGTAGTGGTAGTCGTCGCTGTCGTCGTTGTAGTAGCAGCAGCAGCAGATAAGGCTGACACAAAACTCACGCAAGTAAGCTGCAGCACAGAAGTTCGTGCACACAATCCGAAAATCGTCAAAAAGACCTAAACCCGTATCCCGAAACCATAAACCCTAAACCCCTAAACCCCTGAACCCTAAACCCTAAACCCTGAACCCTTGAACCCTAAACCCTAAACTACAAACCCTGAAAACCCGTAGGTTTCAACCAGGCTGCTCGCCACAGATGTCCGTGTTCTCACGCCCCGCAGCCCGGCCAAAGATGTGGAGCCTCATCAGCGCTACTCTTCAAGATTTAGCCATATTATTAAAGGGTTACTGGGGACCTAGTGATTAAGAACTGGGGAGCTAGGGTATACCCGAAGGCTTTAGGCTTTCGGGTTTGGCCTTTTGGGTTTAAAAGGATTTAGGCTTTAGGGTTTAGGGCTCAGGGTTCAGGGTTTGGGGTTTCGGTTTTAGGATTTGGTTTAGGGTTTAAGCTTAGGGATTAGGATTCCAGGTTCAGGGTAGGGCTGAGAAGCCTCAATCAGGGATGGGTTAGTGCCGTTGTCTCTGCTTTACGCAATTCCTGTGAAATTCGTATTGCTGTCAAAGCTGGCACCAGCAAGACTGCTAACAGACGCAGATGCAAAAAGTGATCGTCAGTCTGACAGTGACGAAAAGAGCAGCAATGATAATGATGCCCAGCTACCCATTCCTTCAACGTCAAGATCATCTTCAAAAGGTGTGGGGTCAACCGCATATGGGATAAAGCAGCTGCGCCAGCAACCCAAACGAACTACCAAGAAGGCAAGTGACCCTTCAAACACAGGAACACTCTCTGGCTACACACTTACAAAACGTGGAGGCATCGGTAGCTATAAGTACGGGTATAAGTAGAATAACTACATTTATACTCTACATCAGCAATGAGGAAAAGATTTGGGAATCAGGGTTTCAGAAAGGCCAACCCCCTTTTCTGGGTTCTTGTCAAGGGATGTACTTAAGTTACCACAACAGGTACACCATACTATTTACTGTAGATCCCTACTATGGTACAAGTAACCTAAACCTTAAACCCTAAACACGAACCCTTATCCCTATCATGGTAGCTTAAATTAAATTCCCTTACAAGATTCCCCTTTGTCCCCAAAGTAGGGCAGCTCTGGGCTTCTGGCACGGGGGGATAGCAGAGAGCAGCAGAGTCTACCTCCATCCTGCAAGCACAGTTTTGGGTTTACAGTTTAGGGTAAAAACTCAGATTTGAAGCTTGGGGCCGAGGATGTGTAGGACGAGGAGCTAACACGAGGAACTCAGATTGACGGTTGACGTACAGTGGACTCACGATGCTGCCATGTGCTTCGTTCCTCCCTCCACAGGGCGTCTCGGAAGCTTTCGCATTTCAACGACTCTTTTGCCGCAGGAACGATCATCAGTACTGGACAACATACATACCCACTGCAAAAATCCGCCCAAAATGATGATTGTTGGTATGCTAAGACGAAAGAACTATTCATCCCAGGGATTCCACTGAAGGCAAACATTGCAGCGACTCGAAGGTGGAACTCGGAATCTCCTTGCAGACGCTCAAACTGCAGTAGTACCGCAACAGTCAAAGCAAAAGTACTCTCCGTTCATGGGTAGTTATAAGCGATGTCTATAAATCTCAGAATAAAGGCTATAACTATAGATATCCTACTTACAAACTCTACTTATAACCACCCATGAACCTCCAAGTCCCCTTCCTTCGGACTCGTATGACCACGGTGCTGCTGGCCAGTAATAATTTCTGAATATCGATGCCCCTAAACCCCGAACCGACCCCAACGCATGAGCAATCCTACAGTCTCATCCACATACCAACAATCCTGCACCCTAAACCCGGAACCCCAAACCCTAGACCCGAAACCCTTGTAGAACCCTGGGAGATCCCTTTAAAGGAACCCTTTGAGGAGCCCCTCAGCCTGGACATCCCTGTTCTTCTCTTCGCCACCACAGCTGCCACCGAACGCGAATTGAGCCAAAACCGGGGGAGAGAGCCGACAGCAGAAAAAATGATGCAAAAACCCTCGGGTCTTATTTTTGGTATGTGTACCGAGCGAAATGTTTCTTCATGTAATCTCACTCACAAAAATATTTGCCAATGGTATTTGACAAATGTCTTCATTCATATTTGTGGAATACTCCAACAAGTATTTCCAATATCTGGTGCTTAGCACCAAGTGTGTAATACAAATTTACGAAGATAGAAATGGATGCAGAGCTAGGGACGCAGTCACTCTTTTTACTTTAGTCGCGGGGCGAATTCCGAGAGTTGTAGAATCACGTATGCCGTTGCATACGATCAGGTGTGCCGCTGCACACAGTGGCACAAGCATGACGATATGCTTTGCTCACACTTCCAAAGCAATGTCGGCAATATCATCAAGATTCACCTCAAAGCGCTTCCCAAGCTCATCAGTTGACACTCCTCGCGACGGAGCATCTGCAATATTGGCGTGGTGTTCACAGCCAGAGCACCCAGATCCGCCAAGTGGAAACCCTGGGACAATGTCCACTGCAATAAGGCAAACACTATGCCGGGCACAAGGCACGAGGAGAGCTCTCCTCAAGAAGTGCACCGCCGAATTCCCGGCGGAAAACGCAGAGAAGGCACTTCCACACATGAAAGAAATGGCACGCACATCTGAGTCCAGACGGACCAAGGCGCCCGAATCACTTGGGGGTGGACCGACTGAGAAGCCCGCCTTCCCCAAGCCGTGCTTTTTGCTTTTCTTTGATCGTCGTCGACTCACCGATGATTTGTCGGGCCGTTTGGTTCTTGCAAGGCAAGACTGCATGGGTGCGTCCTTGCAGCCGCAAAGACACGTGCAACATGACAACGAGCACTCTACTTTTACACTCCTCCTCTGTTCCCAGGAAAGGAGAGGTTCTCTCGATCAGATCTCTCTTTAGTCCACTCACTGGGGACCCCACACATCGCAAGGCCTCTCTGAGCGACTCTGTTGTCATCAACTCCAGGGTGTCTTTGATAACCCTGGACCTCTCGCTCGGTAGATTGACAACAGCTTCCGTCTCCGAAGTGATCTCCGGGCTTGGCATGAAGGGGCTTGTTGGTAGTCCCGGATCTCCTTGGGTCCCTGGTCTTGTAGGTGTAGTCGCTGGCATCTCCTCCTCGCAGGAAAACCTCGTAGTTCTCTTCGGTGTTCGTGGAAGCCTTTCCTCCTCAGATGTACTTCTTGTTGCACGAAAGTCTCAGAGGACTGATCGTCATTGGTTCTCCACTGCCGCGTGAGGTCGAAGTGGCCGCTTCCTTCACTTCCCGCCTTGCAGCTTCAGCAGCCAGCCTTTTCACACGACGCAACTTGTCCGCCTTTTTCGCAGCCTTGTACTGCCTCCAAGCGAACTTCGTCATGCACTTGGCGAACTCCCATACTGCTATTGCTGCGATGCCAACCAGAAGGCCCACAACCACAAGCTCATCTAGGCCCGAAATTGGAATAGCCTCCTTGTCCGGGTTCTCGAGCTCTCGCCCACATCCACATGCGTAATCATCGAAAGCAACATCAGCACAAAGGTCATCATCTTCAACTTCACTGTCTCAATCGCCTTTGTCACCTTGCCTCCGACAAAACCCCAAAGTCCCAGAAGCGTCCAAAAGCGATCCTTCGACACCATCTTAGTGGCCAAATCAGCGAGTTGCAGCTCGCCTGGTGTATGCTTCACCACCAAACGGCCCGAAGATACGGCCTCTCTGATGAAGCTAGCTCTGACCTTCAGATGTCTCGTCCTCTGGCTTCCCGGTCCTCCATTGCACATCGATACTGCACTGCTGTTGTCAATAGCCAATACCTTGTCAAAAGCATCTGGTTCTATCTCTTGCAGCACAGACGAAATCGACTCCAGCAAGTTGTAACCCTGAGCTGCTGCATACAACTCAGCCTCCATCACTGACATGGTCACGAACGATTGGCGGCCCGCCTTCCATAGAACTGGGGCACGTCCGTAGGTGATGACCGTAGCTCCGTAGCTCCGAGCTCCATACGGAGCAAAGCTGGCATCCGTAAAGCATGTCATCGTTCCCTTTGTACCCTTCTCGGGCGGCACCATAACCAGTTCCAGATCAGAAGTCCCAGCTAATTAATTCTTGGTTCACGCTTTTGATTGAGCAAATATGGCTGCGGAAGCGCCCTTGGTTTCATATATTAGTAAAGACCAAATGTTGCAAGTAAAGAACATCGCAATTGCTGCACGCTCACNTGAGAAATTCGCACAATCAAAAGCGTGAAAACTAACCCTAGTTTTCGAACCTAGGAATTAAAACGCTATCAACCCGTTGACCGCTAGCTTAATTCTTGGTTCACGCTTTTGATTGAGCAGATATGGCTGCGGAAGCGCCTTTGGTTTCATATATTAGTAAAGACCAAATGTTGCAAGTAAAGAACATCGCAATTGCTGCACGCTCACTTGTTTTCGCACGTGACGTTGGGCAGAACAGGTGTGGTCCTACATGCTCGGTNGCTCGGTCCAAGGCTGGACCATCTGCAAACTACAGTGGCAAGGCGGATGCCTTGCAGCACAAGTGAGGCGACAAGCGCTCGCCCACACACAAAGAATGTCAAGCGACATCCAGAGGTTGCATAGCTATCTTCCCTCTTTGACCGTTTACTCTAGAATGGCCTTAATAGTTTTCTCTACCGAGCTTGCTTTAATCCTTTTTCGGCCACTTAACAATTTCTTTTGTGTCTTCTCGGGATAAAATATCAGGAGGGGTCGAAGGGCTAGGCACTCAAGCTATCCAGGTGTTCAGCCCGGCCAGGTCTTCTGCTGCCAAGAGGAGCGTAATCAGCTGGTGGCCTATTGCATTCCTAACTTTCCCGGATATGCATACANTCGAAGGGCTAGGCACTCAAGCTATCCAGGTGTTCAGCCCGGCCAGGTCTTCTGCTGCCAAGAGGAGCGTAATCAGCTGGTGGCCTATTGCATTCCTAACTTTCCCGGATATGCATACATCGCGTACGCTGTTGTTGTCCACAAAAGCTACAAGGGAACTGTTGACTATGCGGTCGCGCCACAAGATTATGGCTGCAACAGATGCTATAAGTTCGGCTTCGAAAATTACAGTCTTCTTAGTGTCAGAACNGTTGTTGTCCACAAAAGCTACAAGGGAACTGTTGACTATGCGGTCGCGCCACAAGATTATGGCTGCAACAGATGCTATAAGTTCGGCTTCGAAAATTACAGTCTTCTTAGTGTCAGAACTCAGAGGCATGGGCTTGACAGTTACTGAGCGTGTAAGAAAAGAAAGCGATTGGCTCCTTGTTGCTGCCATACAAGATGCCGCCGATGCCTCATCTACTTTCGTTGTATGCTGCGTCTGTGAACAAGTACAGTGACTCACTTGACGGGCGCCCGAGCACCCTAGGTCTTCCATGGTTCGGGATTTGCCTGTAAGTCTTCAGTGCATTGCAAGTGTCGANCAGTGACTCACTTGACGGGCGCCCGAGCACCCTAGGTCTTCCATGGTTCGGGATTTGCCTGTAAGTCTTCAGTGCATTGCAAGTGTCGAAGCTTAGATCACCTGACCCAGAAGCTATGTAACTATCTAAGGCCTTCAGACATAGGCGACTTGATCTGCCGAAAATCTGCTCATCAGCAAACTGATGCCTCACAAGCATGCTCTGGGACGCCTTTGTGTCGAGACTACCTGCAGCCGTAGCTTCATCAATGGCACGCAGTAGCTCAGCGGTCCTCAGGAAGTATTCAGCACCTCGACTCGGCCGCTGGTGGAAGGCACCAAGTTGAAGGATACCCCTAAGCACGAGAATGTTGGGCTGGAGCACGCGGCCCGCTTTCCCTCATCAGCGTAGCACCATCCTAACAAGTCGAATAGACGGGCGACTGTTGATGCGGAGCTCTGCGCAGAGCTCCCGGGGGTGANCGAGAATGTTGGGCTGGAGCACGCGGCCCGCTTTCCCTCATCAGCGTAGCACCATCCTAACAAGTCGAATAGACGGGCGACTGTTGATGCGGAGCTCTGCGCAGAGCTCCCGGGGGTGAAAGTAGCACGTCCAAAGTAAACCCAAACTGCAGCCTAGTTCCCCAAGCGAGTGTGAAACATTACGGAAACTATGAGCCGACCGAATTGCCCCAAACGGTAGCGCGTTCAACCTGTGGATAGCCGGCTTGCCATCGCCGTAATCGTAGAAGGTGATGTAGGCGTGCCGCAAAGCTTCTACACCGAGGCCCAGTTGTCGGTACGCAGCCTTTAGGTCGTAGCTTCGGCCCAGGAATTTTTCCTTAGGGAATTTGTCAAGGCATTCAAGTAAAAGACGGCCCAACACATCAGTGGTGTGAGGCTGCGGCGACTCACATACGCACAGCTCCAAGAATGGCTGACCTGGTGGCATCAGCGTTCTTGATGACTTCCTCGGGTGAAGCTTTAGCTGGCTTAAAGGTTTGAGGGTGTAGCCCTGTAAGGGGAACTTGGCCTANACAGCTCCAAGAATGGCTGACCTGGTGGCATCAGCGTTCTTGATGACTTCCTCGGGTGAAGCTTTAGCTGGCTTAAAGGTTTGAGGGTGTAGCCCTGTAAGGGGAACTTGGCCTAGGAGATTGGTCCGTTCCCCTACTTCATCGAATACACCCATGTCCTTGTGCCCGATGTCAGATAACGTTCCTTTCCAAAGCAACAGTCGTTTGGGCTTCAATGTATCGCGAAGGTGCTCAGGCATACAACTTTTGAAATCTGATTCATCAGGTTCAAGTTGCTTCGAACGTGCCTCCCATTTCTCANATTTCTCAGACCATTTGTTTCTAAAGTCTTCCAATCCCTTTGCCCCCAACTGTTTATTTAGGTTTACTGCACGTTGAAGAGGTTCGGGAAGAGGGGGCTTTAGGGTCTTAGGGTGTCCTACTTTCACTGCAGCTGCCACGAAAAACCTCCGGGCTGTGTGGGACACCCCAGGCCAACTCGACTACTTGGGCATCCTCAAAGCGGGAGATCCTTGGCATGGGGAGTAGTACCCCAGGCCAACTCGACGACTTGGGCATCCTCAAAGCGGGAGTTCCTAGGCATGGGGAGTAGTACACCATAGGCANTTGGGCATCCTCAAAGCGGGAGATCCTTGGCATGGGGAGTAGTACCCCAGGCCAACTCGACGACTTGGGCATCCTCAAAGCGGGAGTTCCTAGGCATGGGGAGTAGTACACCATAGGCACGGGGAGTAGTACCCCTGTTAACCGATAGTGGAGTTGTTCGGAGCAGCTGAGCATCCGCAGGGATGGAGCTGCTGGTGCAAGAGCAATCCGCCGGGATGGGCCATGGCGCCTTGAGGCGCGCCATGGGTGCACACGGAAGATTTGCCAGGACTGGCTTGAGCCTCTGACCAGGATGACTGCACAATGTTCTGGCACGCGAACTGAGAACTTAGAGGCTTCAGGCTGATCATTGGCCATGGCACGGCACGCGGCAAGCAAGGTTGAGGGCAGAGGCAAGGCACCAGGTGGNNNNGTACGACAACATGGTCTATACCATGCGCTGCTTGAAGGCCCAACTTGCGGAGATAGGCTGTAACACGACCCGATCCCGAGAACAGCTCAAATACAACAGGCACAGCTGGGGCCACGAACAGTGGCCTTTCAAGGGATGCGAGATCCCCATGACGCACCAGATCCCCGGTGCTTAAAATTGTTAAACCCAAGCTTTATCAAAGCGCAGTGGTCTGAGGAGCTAATAGCTTCATAACCCTTTATAACAAACCGGCTAAGACCGCGCAGTGGCCCACCCAAGGCATAGTCGCATGACGCAAGTGCGCGTCAAAGATAACACATTGCCCGAACACGGGCAACGCAACGCCTAACAGGTGCGAGTGCGGCAAAGGCGCAGGAGCCGCACCGCCATGACGCTCTATCCAGAGCTCACCGCCTTGGAATTCAGAGATTCCAATATGAAATTAACAAAACTTTGGCATTATTGCGATCCGATGCAAAGGCGCTTCAAGATCACTGGAGAGGGCAACAGATGGGGTAAACGGCACGTGATCGACTCTGTTTGTAGCACAGCTAGTCAAAACCTTAGTGGTAAGTGGGAAGCTTAGGGAATTACCGCTAAGACCCAAAATACCGCCTTGCACATAAGCGCCAGTGGCGAGGGAAAACTGATTAGGGTGTTGTTTGTTGGGGGATCGAGGCGCTCTAGCCGGGGTCTCTGAAGGCAACAAGCTTATGAGTTGTAGTAATTCTGCAGAGGAAACCCTACCAGAGATCAAGCATTGCTGTGCAAAAGCCTCAGCATCCAGGGGAATTGACCATGCTGTGCAAGGAGGTCTCCTGTCGACGGACAGTCATCAGGTCCCGCAAAGGCTGAGTCGGGCGGCGATGCATTGGCAGAGGTGGCATGGCCTCACGGTGAGGTGCACTCACCAATGGGGTGAGGTCCCTCGCACTTAGCACACACACATGCGCGTGATGGCGTCGGTCCTTGAACTTGCAGCCCTCAAGGTTATACCCGAAGCAGATACGCAGCCTGGCTTTAGTCACAGGCTCACCACCCAGCTGGCGCAAGCGGGGGGGGCATGGGGATCTGTTCAAGGCGAGGTTTATTTTCCCATCCTTACCTTGCCTTTACCTTACCCTTAACGTAGGGCTCTTGTTACTTTTCCAGGGCTGGGGTTTACGAGGTTCGATGAGCTTACGCTTAGTCCCCGCAGGACCGGGCGATAGCAAAGAGGACACCTGAAAGCTATTCAAAGCATCATGCAACGCCGTATCCAAGTCACACGTCCCGTCTAGGTTGGCTCGAGGCTTTGCACCACTTTCCAAGGAGATAGACGAAGACCATCCTATCCGCCCCGATTAGTTGATCTATGCCTGCTCTTTGACGGTTAGGGGGGGGGGCGGCGCCCGCCTGAAATGTTGCATCAGCTTTGCCAGGTAGGCTTCATAAGGCGCCAATGACACACAGCGAGCCATCACATACGCATAACCACGGCGTGTGAGCCCCTCCAGAAGAGCTGGAGCTCCGTGCACTGGTTGTTCGGAAACTTCAGAAGTCTCCTTGACGGTAATCTGGCCTGCTTCTACCTTAAGGGCCTTGCTGGGCTTTTGATGGTTCAGGATTTCATGCTGGCGGCTTACGCATTTTCAATGGGAATGTGCTGCAAGATGCTCTGCCGCTCTTGCTCGCATGCCAACTCGAGGAGGCTGCGTCCCGGCTCTGAGGTGGAATCAAGGAAGAGCCCGGAGTTGGCTGCCTTAAAGGCCACTATTCTTGAGATCTTTCAGCTTCAGGCAATTTCTGTTTAGAGGTGCCGTCGGATCAAGGATGGATTGGCGCAGACTACTCAATACCAAGGTTTGCGACTTAAACAAGATTCTCTTCAGAGCAACCCCATCACCGATGGGTAGGCCTGGCGTATTAGCTTCCATCCACTCCCAGAGCTCGGATTCAGGGACATCCTGCCCTGGTGTGCCCACTACATGGGCTGCNAAGATTCTCTTCAGAGCAACCCCATCACCGATGGGTAGGCCTGGCGTATTAGCTTCCATCCACTCCCAGAGCTCGGATTCAGGGACATCCTGCCCTGGTGTGCCCACTACATGGGCTGCAGTCCCCAAAGTCCTCACCCCTAGGGCCCCCCGTAGGTAGCATCGCAGAGCTTTATCTCGATGCATCGCTTCCTGAAATGAGTTTCAGAGTCAAGGATCGCGGACATGCTCACAATTGAACGCAGTGGCACCGACTACAACGCAAAACTGAGACACTGAGACAGTTGACAGGATGAAGAGGGCCTACTGTTCCTGTTAGAGTAAACTCAAGTACAGTGTGATACCTTGAGCTTGTCACCCATGAAGTCTGACCATCAGGAANGGCCTACTGTTCCTGTTAGAGTAAACTCAAGTACAGTGTGATACCTTGAGCTTGTCACCCATGAAGTCTGACCATCAGGAAGCTGAGCCTGAGATACACATGAGCACGCAGGTTCAAGTTAACATGCAAAGCAAGCTCCTGTGGCCTATTCATGTCAATCACTGTGTTCCTACCCTGACATGCGAAAACTGTGACTGCACTCACTCAACAATCGCTCAGCACCCCGTGGTGCGTGCCGGTAAAATACCGANCTCCTGTGGCCTATTCATGTCAATCACTGTGTTCCTACCCTGACATGCGAAAACTGTGACTGCACTCACTCAACAATCGCTCAGCACCCCGTGGTGCGTGCCGGTAAAATACCGAGAACCGAACATTCCTTTTGCGTGCCCTCGCACATGTCCCCTTGGACTAGGTCTTTAGACCACCGCCCTCCGGCAGTTTTGGCAGGTCTCGGCGACCTTGCTAAAGTTTGTGTGTGTCGTGAAGTTGGCAGACCCAACTTTTCCGCATGCCACAATGGCATTGCCGCCCCGTGATCTCGCCACTATGTCGTGGCACTTCTTTGATTTCGATGCATGAGACTTGTCCAAAGGCCATGGCCAGTCTCCTCGCTGCACCTTGCTAGCCTCAGACCTATCCTTGCACCGCCTTGCGCACTGAGCCTCCGGGTGCCAGCTCACTTGCAATGCGACTAAGCGGCCATGCCTTAACGCACTCCTTAAGGGTTTGTACTTTGCCGTCGTCCAGTAGGTCGCGCATAAGGGTCCAAAACGTGGACATGCGGGAACCTGTCGGAAAGGGCAGTGGCCCTTTGGCAACTGTACAGCAGTTCCCGTCCAGGACCTTCAGAGGTAAAGTGGCCCCATCTTTCCAAAGCGAAGGGCAAACTCTTCTTAGCCCGGCCCCTGCTTCGAATACTCCAAGCGCCAAGCCCCAGTTCCTCCTGCCCAGNGCCCAGGTCCCTGCACTTGATGCCACCATCGATAGCTTGGCAGCACTTCGATAGAGCTGTGATCGCTAGCTCTTGCAAAGCACCCTCAGGCAGCTTACCCAGCTTCAGCAACGAGTCGAAAGGCAGCAGCCTCTCCGACAGCAGCATGTGCAGGTCGCACTTAGAGTCAGGCGCGAGGAGGAGATTAAAAGGGGTGGCAGCGAAGACTTCGCAAAACACGGAGGGGCATCGCGCCTCACAAGTCTCCTCTGATCCTCGCGCGACTTGGCAACTTTTGCGACCAGACAAAGGGCTTCAACAGGCAAATCAAAGCCATCCGGATGCAACAGGAAGACGGTACGCCACCCTCCAACAAATGAGTCACTCGGACACTCGAAACGAACAAACCTGGAGCATCCGTTCCAAAGCAACCTTGCCTTGAAGCTGCGAGGGATGAGCCGGCNCAACAGGAAGACGGTACGCCACCCTCCAACAAATGAGTCACTCGGACACTCGAAACGAACAAACCTGGAGCATCCGTTCCAAAGCAACCTTGCCTTGAAGCTGCGAGGGATGAGCCGGCTTTCCTCATTTGCAGCTGTGGCATGCACCACCTGAAACCATGGATAGGCCACGGCTCCCTTTTCGACCCATGCGCCACGGGGTCATGCTTACTTTTCAGAAGGCATTCGGAGCACAGATCAACGTCGCAGGTGCGGCAGCCCCACATGAGCTTCTTTTGAGAGAAGGAGACCTTGCAGCCGGAGCAAGACCAGCCGGGGCTGGTCGGTCCGGAAGCGAACCAAAGGGTGACCCATGGGGCACCCTTCTCGGTCATACAGCATATCAAGCAAAGCCTGGGCATCCTCTTCAGGCACTCCGCTGCTGCTAGACTCCCGGTCACAACTTCTTCGAGTCCTTCTAGCTGGAGGTGGCTTGGGCGGTGCCGGCCTGCCTGAGGGCAACACATCAGTGTTAACACCCTCAGAATGCGACACTGGGGGTCCTTGGCTTTGAATGGAGCCTCAGTCAAGACGACATGAGGGGCATTTTTAGAAGTAACCCCTGGCGGCTTGACGACCTGCCCTGCCTCTGACATGACAGCAGAAGAGGCGGGAGCNTTTTTAGAAGTAACCCCTGGCGGCTTGACGACCTGCCCTGCCTCTGACATGACAGCAGAAGAGGCGGGAGCTCCAACATTACTCGACTTGCTAGATGAGGCTTCGAGAGCATGTTTGACATTGGTACCTATGCGGAGGCCGCCCGAGCAGAAATCACGGCGTTCAGCCTCGGACACAGCCGAGACACTGCATTCACGAAGAGATGCCTCTGGAACCTCGTGATTGTCGGCATCATCAACCCATAGGTGTCCCTCTAGCCAGTATCCGCTTGCGAATGCATGATCAGTCGTTGACACAGGTGTGGGGGAGGAGGATACCCCAAAAACCCCCGATGCACAAGAGGCCTCTAGCACCCGTACTGCACTGGAAGGGTTGCCAATCTCCAAGGATGGCTCACTCACTGCGTCCCTAGCTCTAACCCCCAAGGGAGCCTTGTTTGCACCGACATCAGCAACGTCACCTTTGCCAAGATAACCCTCAAGCACGTGCGCTGCGCTGTAAGGGTCACTTATCTCCAAGGGTGGCTCGCTCGCTCTGTCGCCAGCCTTATCCACCAATGAAGCGTCCCTAGCTCTAGCCCCCAAGGGAGCCTTGTTTGCACCGACATCAGCAATGTCACCTTTGCCACGAGAACCCTCAAGCACCTGCTCTGCGCTATAAGGGTCACTTATCTCCAAGGGTGGCTCTCTCGCTCTGTCGCCAGCCGTATCCCCCAATAAAGCCTTGCTTGCACCGGCCTCAGCACTGTCGGCACTACCATTCCCCTTCTTGTCCGCTCTGGGGCTTTTGGCCAGGCAGCCAGCAGCCGTTGACCGCTAGCTTACTCCCAAGCGGCACGAGGAGCACTGGGCGGATGCCAACTGATGTGGGGATCAGGCACCCAGACTACCTCCTCTGCGCGGCCTCTGCACACCTCGGAGAACAGCGTTGCCATCCAAAAAAGCGGACTGCGAACTGACACAGCAAAGTGAAGACCACGGCCATACCTCTGCACGTGAACTCCTTGTGCACTTCCATGGGCAAGGTCGAGGTGCGCCTGAATCACGTGAAAAGCCGACCACTGCTTGTCATCAGAAACGAAGCGGAAGACGCCCACTGACAGGTGCGGTGCCACCACCGGGAACAGCATTCCCTCAAAGAGNCGACCACTGCTTGTCATCAGAAACGAAGCGGAAGACGCCCACTGACAGGTGCGGTGCCACCACCGGGAACAGCATTCCCTCAAAGAGGAGCAGGAGGCAGACATAGATTGTGCCATCACGCTGCTGCTTCCATTGCTGCCGCAACCTCACTGTCCACGTCCTTGCCACATTCCACGCGTGCATCGCGTGGAAGTGCTCATCATCAGCATCCTCTGTGGCACGCAGCTGCCTCCCCCTCTCCACATCTGAGAGTGCTCGCTCACGGGCAGGCAACGGCAGCGAGGCGGAAACTGGTTGCATGGCCAAAAAACAGCACAGCGGCAGTGTGCTGCAATCTTAGGGTCGGGCGGGCGGGTCATAAACCTTTCGACTNGCAGGCAACGGCAGCGAGGCGGAAACTGGTTGCATGGCCAAAAAACAGCACAGCGGCAGTGTGCTGCAATCTTAGGGTCGGGCGGGCGGGTCATAAACCTTTCGACTCAGAAGGGAGAACTGTTCTTGTGCGTATTGCCTGTGAAAGAAAAAGAGAAAAATTTCTCCTTGAGTCCCACACTTGAGCCAAAATGGCTGAGAAAAATTTCTCCTTGAGTCCCACACTGCAAGCGGCATGCGATGTGCAGCGTGTCCTCATAAAACACTGTGTAATCAAGGCATGCGGAGTGATAATTGCAAAGTGAGAAATTCGCACAATCAAAAGCGTGAAAACTAACCCTAGTTTTCGAACCTAGGAATTAAAACGCTATCAACCCGTTGACCGCTAGCGTAGTACTGACCAGTGCTTTGGCATGTAATACATCCGAAGTATCTTTACTACCATTGTCACATCTTTCCTTGTACTAGCAGTGGCGGTAACACTATGGTGTATGCGGCTTGCACGAACCCATAGAACAGGGGACGGTTTCTTTTCACTACGTTACTAGTGCGCACGCCATCATTTCTAGCGTCAGTACTAACTTATGCGATGTTGTTCTCAAGTCTTGGAAGTCTGGGCTATATGGCATGACATGACTCATTTCAGTGGGCAGAGAGGCTAATTATGCGGATCTTTGTAGGAGTCTCAGCAGTGATAGTAGCCGTCTCATTCCTTTGTACAGTCCGTTTGCACCCGTCGTGTCACACGCGCACACACACACAAAAACACCAAATACCAATTTTTGACAGTTATTTAGCTCGCTAAACTTATTTACATCGGTTGCAGCAGCCGACCTGGCCAGTTCGCAGTTTGAGCTTTTGGCCGCTGCGATGCGCGGGGTTAAGGCCGCATGTTGTTTGGAAGTATTTGCCTCGGAGTTTCGTGGTAAAGGAGTCGTCGTGCCAGTAGTAAGCTTAGTAGTAGCAGTGTCACCTTTTCATACCTTAGACACGTCGATAGAAGTAGCAATAACCATGGTGCAAGCTCTTTTCCATGAGCTGGAACACGAAAACCCAAATAAAAGGACGAGAACTTGATTAATTACTTTACAAAAGCTAATGCACTGTATGTTCCTGAAATATGTTGGTTCTACCGGGTACATCCTAGACTTAAAATCTCGAAGCTCGCACGGTACCCGACGGCCAAGACGGCCAAGCAAAACCAGCACATGGCATACCATGGGATTGTGTAAGCGGGTAAAGCCCAAACGAAGACACCGTCCGTGATGAAGACCACTCGAAGAGTTCCGTTCAGATTTGATTTTGTTTGCCCATCAACTGACTGAGTGACTTCACCCCTTGATGCAACGTTACAAAACATGTACTCTCACAACGCCCGGTTCTGCTAGACCTGCATGTGAGTCTATCGTCCGTTTCTCTAGAAATCAACAACTTAATGCTGCCAAATCGTAGCGCATTCTTCTACAATCTTGCCACCGTTCTCTTTATCGCAAGAATTAACCCTTGTTTCAATGCGAGTGTACTCTGGGTCACATGTTTTCAGCAGACAAAAAAAGAAAAGCGGTTGGTTTCTCGCTGTTGACCTCGTCGTGGCCAGAAGTTCAATAACTTCGCCGACTTGTTTGGCAGTCATTACCTGGCGTTCCGGGTGAACATGTATTCAGTCTGTTTTTTGACATGCCTTTTTGAAGTATGCCTACACCCTTTTTGGTGCTGCAAGACAAGCCCCGGTTCCAAATTTTTCCCGGTTCCCGGAAATCCGGGGCCATGGGCCTATGGCCTCAAATTCCTGGTCCATGAGATCCGGTTCCTCCCTGGAGGGGTCTTAGGAAGCCCTGGGNCAAGCCCCGGTTCCAAATTTTTCCCGGTTCCCGGAAATCCGGGGCCATGGGCCTATGGCCTCAAATTCCTGGTCCATGAGATCCGGTTCCTCCCTGGAGGGGTCTTAGGAAGCCCTGGGATAGTGGTCGATTTGCACCCCAAACTGCGCAGCTCTGCGACAAGCCCCGGTTCTTTGGAACCAGACGTGAGCCGAACCGACTCGGCCAGCCCCAGCGTCGGGGCATAGGTGGCGGAGGCNNNGCACATAGGCCGGTGACTGATTCGGCGTAGCGCCAGCAGAGGGCGCCGAGTTCATCGAGGTTAAGGTAGCAACTAGCTGTCGATTGTGATCTCTCAACAGCGCTCCATAGGCAGTGCGCTGAGGGGCGTCGGCACTCCCGGAATGCCGCCGGAGGGTGAATAGGCGCCAGGTGCAGAGCTCGCCGTGCATATCTAACGTAGCCATCAATGGATGCTGATAGAAAAATGCAGGCAAAAAAGGTCGCCGAAGAACCGAGTTGCCTTTTTTTATCAGTGACCCATTTATCGGGCTGCCGCAGCAGCAGCTGGCACGGTGGTGCGGTCTCACAGGCCGCCCATGCCAGCACTGCGCACGCGTCCTTATGGCTCGGTTGCAGATTAA